>JAHFWJ010000210.1:1800000-2074795 GCA_028555115.1 Himalopsyche japonica | reverse complement strand
TAAAATTTTCTTGCTATTATTATATTTGTCTTTCGAGTGGAATATTTTGTCATTATGTAGCTAAAAATAATGTTTTTGTGTTTGTTAGTAAAAACATGTAAGCATAATTTGAAGAGATATTCACATTTTAAATAAATATTTTTTTTTTGTTTTAGGTAACATACTATTTGGTCCTCTTTCTAATCTAAGGATTTTCTTTATCGATCTTGAAAAGGATCGAGTTAGTTATGTCTATTTTGACTATAAAATGTCTAAATTTCAGTATTGATTTGATGATCTATACCAGTGGTAGTAATATGCTAGCCTTCAACATTTTTTAATACAAGCCCTTCGGTTCATATCCTGTCGAAGGCTTTTGAAATATCAAAAATAGTATATAATGATTTTCTTCTGACTTCGTCCGAGGTTTTATTATTGCAGATCTTTGCATTAGTTAAATGTATTTGCTTAACTTTCAGATGCTTAATAAGAAGACTGTTCCATATATCTCAATTGTGCTTATTTTATACATCTTTTGTTCAATTTGACTCTATATTAAGGGCATGATTCCGAAATAGTTATTCCTTGTGGTTAATAATCACTCTCTGGATCACATCTGGATTTCTTGCGCTTAATTTTTTCTCTTTTTGTATTGTATGATGTATTTATCTGACAGATGGGAAGGGAGACAAAATATCACTATCAATAATATAATATCGTATCGAAGATTTTTATTTTTGAGTTGTCCCAAAATAAATGATTGTAATGTGTTCTATCGACAAATTAGGGATAATTTTTGAGAGCTGAAATCCAATGTAAGAATCTTTCTAACTCCATCGTAATCGAATTAACCAATTAAAAGCTTTGAAGCTGTTCTCTCATCAAACTTTCAATAATTCATCGTTAGTTCTATCTTTGCTAAGTACTGTAAAAAATAGAGAACGAGTAATTTTCTTTACATTTGTTTGATGATTGTCTATGAGAAAATCTTAAATAAAGATCAAATCTATATCTGTTTTACTGATTAAAAACGCTCTAGTAGCGTTAAAAGTAGCGCTTTTGTTATTTCATTTGTGAGTGAAATAATATATTTGCTATGTTATTAATCGTTATTTGAAATGACTCAACATGTTTTTTTACTGCTATTTCAGTTTCTCTTTTAATATAATCTTTTTCATATGTTGGAACAGAAATCCGCTTAACAAAAATTCGTGAAAATATAAAAAAAATCAAGGGCAATTTATAATTATGTGCGATATGTGTTTTTGTGTTCGAGTCTTATCATTTCGACAAGTTTTATAAGACGAACAAAAGAAATTAATATTGATTTTACGATGGCCAAATTCAAAACAAACATTTTGTAGTCTTCTGTAGGTCGTTATAACCAATTTCCGTTGTATTCAGAAAGCTTTTCTGAAAGCAAATAATAATGCTTTTGATTGTAGTGAGGCCTTTTGTGAAATCTGTTAGCGTGTGACAATTGGTTGAGGAAGGAAATTCGCATTGTCGGTTTGTGTGGGGAAATGTAAATGATATTATAATGAAAATGTATGAACGTAATTATTTCAAAACGGTTTCGGGTTTTATTATATTTCAATGTTGATTACAATATCTTTAAGCGGTTTGCAGCAGTAGTGTTAAAACAAAATATCGTATTATGGTAAAAGATAAGTAACTGTCGTAAAATACACAACTAAAATAGAAATTCCAAGACATGCTTTGTGACTGAGAAAAAAACATTAACTGATGTCACATTGAGTTAAAATATGAGCATATTAATATATAATTTTTCTCTTTGTACACAATATCAAAAGTCAAGGCATCGGTTCCGTTTGGAAGCTATACTTCGACTTTCAACGTTGATGATGTAATGGGTAAAATTATTTATTAACATATTTGTTATTGTATTATGTAAAACAGCCGTTAAAAGCGGCTGTATATACATTAGTTGTAGCTACAAGAAAGCCAACTTGTTTTTAATGTACATATAAATTCTATACAACTTAATATAAATACCTTTGTCATTCAATTAAAAAAACATAAAACTATTCAAATATAGTATAGAAATCTTGTGTTTCATGAATATTATGCGTACCCATCAGCTTGCTTATAACATATTTATACGATATAAAAATATGAATCACGACTTTTTATTTGTATTTAAAAAAAATCAAAACTATGATTTAGATGGCTTTACCATTTGATACATCAAAACTGTACGTTATAATAATGTTCTCAACCTTGCGAGAGTGATCCTGCCTTAAGTATCCATGCAAAAATTCCAAGACTTGATCGTGTAATCGAATAACACAAACGTCCTTGTCTGTTACCACTTATCTACGTCACCGATAACTTAGCACAATGGTTAACAAATGAATTCAAAAAATAAATAAATGGCTCTTTTGTAGCATCTGTGTCACCCGTTGGTAAATGACGCGTAAGAAAGATTTGAAAAAAAAGAAATGAAAGGCGTTATAATTTAATGACAATCAAAATTTCTTAGCAAATCTTATTTTATCGTCAACCATTGTTTGCCGAACGTCAAGCGGTTATCGTTTCTTAAAACTTTTGATTAATGGGTTAAAGTTCCACCACATTAATTCAATAATAAACCACATCTCAAAAAGCTTTAGAAACTTGATGAATTTGTTTCACATTTTGGATGTATTTTAACGTAAATGCGTCAATTTTAAACAAAAAACACAAGAATTGTCATTTTAAGACAACCACTAAAACTATCCGTAAAAGTGATTACATTATAATATGCGTGTTACGAAAAATTTTGAAAATAAAAAAAAATTGAATTTAATGCTTAAATTATTCAATTTGAAAACACAGATTTTGACGTTGTTATATAATACATGCATTAATCTTCGATAAAAGATTGGTATTTCGTCAATATTGTGTATGTATGATACGATACAATGATTTATTATCTAATTATTATACATTAAAAAAAATAAACTATAGCACTAAATATTTTAAACAATAAAAGAACATTTTTTTATCATTTAAAAGATCATGATTTTCCATCAAGAAGTGACAGTTAACACCTAAAAAGTGAATAACACTTAATATAATATTAAGCATGAAAAAGTCAGTTGAACACTTAGGTGCACAATAATTTTATAGAAAACATATTGTTTTGGTACTTCACGCTTGTTCTAAAGCGTTGTAATAAAAACGTTACATTTTTGATTGGTCGTTTAATCAACTAGGTATATTCATTAGAAGTTCATTCAAAAATTCTATTGATAAACGTCTCAAATAAGTGAAAAGTAGTCCGAACTTTATGAATTTATTGACCATTGAGTATTGAATTCAAGATTATAATTTTTAATCTTAGAATTAATATAAATAATCTTTTTATACGATGACTGTCGCAGCGAAATAATAATTCAGCAATTTTAGTAATGAACATCAATAATTATATTTTGTGATTAAACTTAAAAAAAAATCTTTCGTTAAACATGTGTATTTTTTACAAATTCACTTAATTTTCATCACGACAAATTGTACGTTTGCGAGTCGATATACCTTAAACATTTTGAAATTTTCGTAAAACAAATATAAAAAATTCTTTTAAATAGGGTGAAATAGTTTAATTTATTCTATTTGTTACTTTCAAGTCAGGTGAAAATTGGGCTTTATTCAATGGCATTCTGTGTGATCATTTTTTTTTTTTTGAAAATCTTTTGTATAAAGATAATGCTTACATTTCATATTATTATGTTTCAGGTATTTGGAGAAACATATTTTTTTTTGCTTTTGTTCAGTTAAAAATTATACAATATTGCAAGCAAATAATAATAAAACGACGAGGATATTTAAAAATTTCCTTTGGTACCACAGCTCGGATTGGTAGCACACAGGGAAAACTTTTTTAATGAGTGCTAATTTCACCCTGAATCGTAGATTAATGTTGGTAGCGCTTGAATAAAATTCCCTTGGAAAGTTTGCGGCGCTTATAGAAATCACTTCAATTAATTATTATTATTTGTTGAAAAGTACTCGCTTTTCCTTCGTACACGCTGGCTATTTCAATTTAATTTGTTTGAGGAAATTGGGCGTGATAGCGACGGTATAGAAAACATAACGAATTTACACTTAGAAACTTTGATGAATTGAATACTAAAAACTTTGAGGAACCTTTTAGATGTTAAAACTTTTGAAAAATACGGTACTATTTATCCGTTTCGATTTCAATGTCTTATGACGACTAACTTAACCCAATTTGTTTTTCTTGTTTTAAGTAATAATTATTTGGCATTTATATTGTAATTTTAAATAAATGAAATCCATCATATTTTTTGTGATACGAAATTCTACTTTAACTTTTTCGGGAAATATGAATAAATGGTAGGCTTAACTTAAGTTTTAATAAGATATGAAAAAACGTATCATCTGTAATATGTATTATATTTGGCACAACCGATTTAAAATGTTTTATTTGATAAATAGTTGATATTTATAAGAAAAAAAAATGAAAGTTACTGACCTCCTAATGATAACTTTCAAATTATAAAAACAGTTTTTATAGTTCTATGTCCACAATATATTTTATATCAGGACTGGTTTTGCTTAATGCAAGCATCAGCTAATATAATACAAATTACTGAAAAATTTGTTTTTATTATTTAACATATAATTTTTTTACACCAAGTAGTTCCAGCTAGCACCATACAAGTGAAGCTTTCTACTAGAATATTTAAAAATAATAGCTTCTAACCTCAAGATACCGATTTGTTAATTGCACAGGAAATTATCTACAATCGATAAATTCTAAATGGATTTTGATAATTTTTTTGTGTGAAGATTTGAGCTAGAAACTGTTGAAAAAGTACCAAACATGATATGATTTTTTTATATATAATGCATTTCCACCAGGAAATGACAGGTGGAAAATAAAAATTATATATTCATATCTGTTGTTTAATTCGAAAAAATTTTTAATACTGAAAATTTAACGCGTCAAATTTGTTTTATTTTTGGATTGAGAGTTTTGTCATTTATTTTATATTATCAATGGATTTTGAATGTTCATCAATATTTTTTCACTTTAAAATAATCATAAAAGAAAGTCATCCAAAAAATAAATATGTTATAGTAAAAGGGTCGCTGTTTATTAAAAAAATATATATATATATAACACAATGATTAAGCAAGATTACAGCAGATAATAAATAACCGAGGCGCCAAATATTTCAAAATCGCGTTTTATAGATTCATTGAGATTTTTTAAAGTCCCATGAGATTATAAGTATCGAGAAACAGAAGGTATTAAAATTTTTAATTCTGACGGTGAATCAGCGAGTCTTGAACATAGGCCCATCTTAAGTATTTACTAATATTGTAACGGCAAAAAGTCCGCATGAGATTTTGTACATGTTTTGTAAGTACATTATCCGCTTCGTTTATCATTGATATTAAGTATGTTATAGTTTAGTTAAATATCGATACGCAATAACTTACGAAGTTACTAAAGAGTACAAAACATCAACGAGATATCTAATATTACGGTAGTACTCGTCAGTAACTTTGGAAGACCAATATTGCTTATAACTTTCGAAGCAAAGCCTCAATTCATGTAACATGTATAGTTAGGAAATGATCGGAGACAGCTGATAATTGTCGTCCAAACTAAATTATTAATCTTATGATTAATGACATCTCATGTCTGTCTTTGACGACTTAATAGATGTTGATTATATTAAATTATTGTTTGAACTTAATATATATGCATCATGTTACACGCCAGGGGTACGAAGCTAGTAATATTGACAGTAGAAGTCACAATAATGATTTGAATAATGGAATGTTCTTAATATAAAATTTTAATTCGTAATGACATAACACCAGTTGTGACCGTAGAAAGCGTCTTTTGGAAGCATTTTACGATTATCTCTAACGTAAATTGAGTCAAGTCTGAAGTGAAATATTTGTTAATTTTGCGACTCATTTAGTCTAGTGACGAATTTATTATAATATTACAACTTTAAATGAAAAATATTTTTTCAGAAAATTACCGATGGATTTATCTAAAAATTGATTATTTTCTACCTCTATGAATATAATTGACAATTTATTTCATATTTCTTTTGCCAAGGACGCTTTTGAAATATATTTATATACTCAAACCTACATATTTGTGACAACTCTGTGTGCCTTTCGAGAATATAATGAAATACAAATTGGTGGTTAAAAAGGTAATTTGTTATCCATGACCAACATTTTCAGCATCAGGTTGAGAGGGACGAAACCATCACAAACATTTACAGTTTGCATTAAACAATATATACAGCGATAGAAAAAATGTATCGATAAAATGTTTCCGTTCAGAACTTTTTTCAGGAAATCATTCATTCTATATCGATGAAAATCAGGCACAGTCAAGGAAACTATTGATTCTTGCTTACCACTGCCATCCAAAAAGTCTCTAATCATAAAGTCTTAAAATGTGTACTTAACCATTTTTTTTATCGAAAGATAAGATACAATATTACTGTATCGTTTACGCAATTGAACATTCATTCAAATAATATATTAACTTTGAAAGCAATGAAATTAATGTCTTCGCGGGAGTATTTATGTAAAATATTAATTGATCGGTCGTTTACAGTCATAAGTATAATGAAATTCCAACTGAACGGTTGGCTGTAATAGTGAACAGTTAAACGAAATCACCTGCAAGAATTAATTCCAGGCAGTGCCTTTGGGTTCATTCGATTATTGATTTAATTGTTCGCAACATTGAATCGGAAAATGATGTTGAAGCAGAACTCGCCAATAATTTTGCATCATTATCATTTTGAGTTTTATTTACTAATCACTTGACACATGTCAATTGACAAATTTTGATTGAAAAAGATTAAAAAAAAAACACATTTGGAAATTATATTTAACGAAAATTAGTGATATACAATAAAATTAATCATTTAAAATTTTAAAAAATAAAAAAGGGCAATCTTGAAATTATAATGTGGACTTTAAATGAAGAAGAATTTTTTTAAAGTATTTATTATGATCAATTTTCTCCATATAATTTAGTTTTTATTAAGAATTAACACATTATTAGTTTGTAAAATAATTATGGTGTGTCAAAAATAGTTTGCTTTTAAAATTTTAATAATTAATAATTAATTTGACGACGTGTTTATTTCACAAAATTACTTATAATTGGGAGAACTTTGGCGTTTTCAACTTTGATTAGGTTGAAGAAACCTTAATCTTAAGACTAACTAATTGTTTTATTTTCTTGGAATGTTTTATAAATAACGTGATCAATACTAGTTTGTTTTGAAGGTGAGGCTATTTATGAATAATCTAAGAAATAAATTTAATAGAAAAATGTTGATACATTTGTTTAAAATATTATTTGTCCATGATAGTATTATATTTTTTATTTTATTTATATAATTGTTAAGAATTATTATTAATCAATTGATCTCCTACTAAATAAAGAAATGATATTATTTAATGTATTAAATAAAATGTATTCGTTGCTTCATTTAATTTATGTATCGTCATTTTCATGAATATGGAAGTTAATCCGGCTTAGCCCCAGGGACGATTTTACATGATTACCATATATTGAGATGTATTTTATAAATTCAAAGAAAATGTACTAATTATATTCATATTTTGGTCGCGGATTCTCGTTCAAAATTCACTGCACTGATGGAACAGCAATTTATTGACGTTACGCGCTGTGCTGCAGCAGTAAATCTAAACTGCCTACCAACTGTCTTTCAAACCTTAGCCGGAAAATCTTCCGTTTCCGATAGTTATGATTAATAAATGGAAACTCCCTTTGCACATGTCTGTATTATTTTATATTATTCAGTGAAAATTGCTCCGTGGGCATTTATACTGTCTCATAAAATGATGTAAGCATACACTTTCAAGCTTAAAGTTTGTTTACCTATGTTACACAAGAGGCAGTGACTATATGTATTTTTGATATATATGGATTGACGGTGGATTTAAAATTTTGTAGAAACAATAATGGCATGGAAGAAAAGATTTAAATAACAGCATATTTTCACTTTTCATTAAAAATAATACATTACCTTTTCTTATTTGGATTATAGTCGTCGATTTATGAACATTTTTACAAAAACTTCATTGATACGGCTTGTTTTGCTTGAAAAATTCAAATGAATGAAAACATTTTCAGCATACTAAGTCCGATCATTATGTAAACTATCTTACGAATCGAGTAACTGGATGAACCCGAGATCTTTTATATACCAAGTAATTTCATTATCATGCTACTTTGTCTGTTGTGAGGCACATTTATTTCTTAATTTTCTTACTGCAAGACAAAGTTTGGATTTTTTTGTATATTCTTTTGAGTATGATTGGGTGAGCTGAATTTGTCCTGTGACATTCCACCGTTCTCTTGTTGGATACTTATGGATAGTGGCGTTTATTTAAATTTTATTTAAGGCGTCGTATTCTTCTATAATAGTAAATTAGTTAATTAACTAGTAAGTATAAAGTATATACTTCTGAGAAATCATTATAGAAGAGATAATTATACACAAAAAACTAGATGAAATTAAATAACTTACTTGATATAAAGAAAAGATGTTAGATAATAGAAATCGCTTTTTTCCTTTGCCAAACTTTCGCAGTTAGTTCCCAAACAAAAGCTTCTAACACTTTTTCTGACGAGAAAGATAACTAATTAAGCCTACTTCTAAAATGTCAAGTGGATTACATTGTGATTAAATAGATTGACTGGCCTAACATTGTCTAATCTTGAACAACTGTTTTTTGAGCATTGTGCACGTTTTACGGAGATTTTCATTTGTAAATATATTCTTTGAGAAAATACATTCCCGTATATTAAAGAGATATTTGTCGAAAAAAGTCGTAATGGACTTCTTTGTGGAGCGTTATATTTTCATGCAGATATAACGCGTGAGCCTATTGTTCACAAAACAGCTTTCGATATTATCAACTGTAATTTGGGCTAGTGTTTAGCAAATTGCTCGAATATAACAATAATTTAAAAAAATATTTGATCAAAATTTTAAATGTTGGATCAAATACTTAAGTCAGTTATTTCTACTAGCACAAAATTTTAGTAAATATAGTCTGCATTATCAATGATATGTCTCTCTCTTATTATCAATGCTCAGTTAACTTTGGAAGAGAATTAAGTTATACGTTTGGTAGTAAGTAAAACTTTAGTTTTATCTAAGTTTACACGTATTTAAAAATAATATTCTAAATATTTTTATCAAATTGTGGTTAATAAATTTAAATTAAATAATAAAAACAAAAAAAATGTATATTTATAATTCTCTTGAATTTGAGAAAATATCTTGAATAAAATTTACTATATTGTCAAAATCTAAACTATAAAGCGAATCAGATTTTATATAGTTTAAATATGTTTACTTATAATTGAAATGACTTACCAAGAATATTTCTTAGAACATGATTGATAATTGGGTATATTTTAAAAGCATTTGTCTGAGATAAAATATTTTTTAGGGTAAATAGAAGTTTTAAAAATTTACGATTAACTACATGCTTGATGGAATTTCAATATCAAATTTGAGTTATTGAGTTTTTGTATATTTTCATGTGATTTATCAGTTCTATTGCATCCGTCCACAGAATGCCTGAAGAAAAACTCATTCGTAAGTGAAAAAATATGTGAAAATGTACATTTCAGCAATTCAAATTTATTAGTATTTATTAAAAAAGTACAATACTTTTAAGATTTTCAATTGACTTCCGTAAAAAAAATCTGTTAAATTGTATTGGTTAATAATTTCTCCTTCACGAAATTTATGCCTATTCTTCTAAGATTCATTCTTTATACAAAGTTGTCACATTTGTAAATCGAGGCTCAATTCTTCTTTAAGTATAAACCCTCGACTTAATTGTCAACACATTTTACGACACTTTTTTTATCCCCGTACTTATTTTATTCATTAATCGTGTTTCTTCTTAAGTTCATCGGCCATTAGCTCGTTTCAGTCTTGTTAGGCATTCGCGTCGAAGAATTAAAAAGAATTTATATGCTTCATCAATGAAAAATTATCACATTATCTGAAAATTCCAAGATCTAGTGGTAAAAAATACTGTAACTCTTTTTATATATAAAATTTTCACTTTCAGTAAAAAAGTGTTGTGAGTATTAAATTATTTGTTTTGAATTATGGATACGGTTTGATTTGTTATTATTTGCACGTTTACTTAAATAGTGTTGTGAAACTTTGTTAATAGAAAAATATTTTATACGATTTTATATTTAAACAAACGGCTTTGGTTAATTTGAAAGAAAACTCAAAACAACAGCTCAGTTCCACTGTAAAACAAAACAATAATTTTTACTTCAAGATTTCAGACGTATCTTCTTCTAAATTACAAAACAAGAGTAACGTTCATATGTGTTTCTGATTTAATTAATTAATCTTTGTTAAAAAACAAACGTTACATAAATATATTGCTGTGAAGATGAAAAAGATTTCTGGGTCGAAAGCACAACACATAACATAACATTAAAAGAAACAAATGATTTCACAAACAACTCTCGCTGACAATTTTATAAAATAATAACACAAATTGTCCGGTTCTAAAGTAAGTTCATTAGCACTATTTTGAGCAAAGTTATAATAATGGAAAAGTCTTGAAAATATTCATTAAAAAAGATTTTTAATACTTTATAACTGTGTTGTAAACAATCCTCGAATGATATTATTTTCGCGATTATGAAAGATTTCTGTTTTTTTTTTAATAAAGATATTTATATGGTAGCACATCAGGCTTAGGGTGGCCGCCTTATTAGTTATGCCTCTGTGTGCCGATGACGTTACAATGCTGGGCGGCAAAATGTAGGGCGGGAATTGCACTAGCCGCCCACCGTATTCTGCTAATGGATTTATTACGGGTATTATCACGCCAGCTAGCCTAGTGGCTTCGACATTGAAGAGTGTTGCCAGAGCAAATACGTCAAACGTAAAATTGTACTTCTAACAATAGAAGTTGAATTTTCTCAAGCATTACAATAAATTAAAACGATGTCTGTTAATATTTATGTTTGAAGACAATCTCTAAATGATAATATTTTGTGTCTTGGTTTCTGGAATAAATTATTTAATTAAATTGGTGCACTGTTTTTTGTCTACATTGATATAGAAATAATGAAAATATTATTGAATTAACAGACTGGAATGTGTATTCTTGACATATTTTTTGTATCAACACAAAAGACTACAAATGGTAAGTATCTTGATAAAATGGAAATTTGCAAAGTAAATGATAATTTAATCAATATAATGTTTTTAGTATTATACTGTATTTTTAAATTGAGATTTTTCTGCTTAAACAATAACTCGAACCATGCATTATTTGACCTTCATTAAAAAAATAATATTTAGTATTTGGTGATTTTATAAAATAGCGGTACCATTTCTCGCCAAAGAAAAATCAAGCCCGGAAAATATAAGTTTTGCTAATAATTAGTTGAAAAATAAACATTTATATTTTTTATGACTAGTAAAATTGAAAAAAAGTGTCTTTAATTGATAATAAACAGAAACTTTTAATATAGTATAATAATGTAAACCTGCAACAACTAGGGTTTTAAAAATCATTTGCTCGTTATTTACTTGTTTTATAGAATTGTACATTTTACTGCGGATCCATTATTTATAAATAAATATCGTATAATTTTATAGGGAAAATAAATAGAGTTTTGTATTAGAGACTGTAAAGCGTGAGTGAAAAAAAACAATACATCAAGGTGATGTACATATGTATAGTTGTTATCAATCGTTCGCGTTAAGCCGTTAATATGAATTTTATGAAATACAAAACAGTATAATCATTTCACCGATAAAATTTTCTACGAAAAGGCAACACCAATATTCGAGGAGGTGGCAGTAACACCGGTTAGAATTTTTCTCCCCATTTACTATGGCTACCCAACTTCACGAGGTTTTCGCGATATTTTACTTTTGGAATTTATTAAAAAATATTTGAATAGAAAATAAAAATGCCTACCACGAAAATTTCTTTCCAGGTAAAGTCTGGTTGCGTTAAAATTTTCATAAAAATATCATTAAGTATTATATATTTACAATAAATTTATGGTTTCTTGATGAAGCTTTTTAATAAAAAGGGGCTTGTAGATACGCTGGTTTGATTGAGGAAAAATGAATTGAAATTAATCACACTTTTTCAACAACAAAAAGAAGGATTTTCATTAACTTAAAAACGTCATTGTAAGTCCTAAAATACATCCTAATATTTCAAGCAAAAAAAATCTTTGTATAATTCTATATACACAAAATTAATTACCTTATTACTACTCTTGCTGGGCTACTAAATGTGACACGTGTTTCGTCTCGCTGGGAAGCTTAAATGTATAGAAAAAATATTATATTTAGGCTGTAAGTTCTAATTATAGATTTTAATAGCTTATCTAAAAATAAAGGAAGGATTGGACTTTTTTCTGAACGTAGGAGAGTTTTTCTGTATTAAATTATCATATTTGCCAATGCCAAGTGCCATCTATTTTGAATTTACTACTTTGACTCTTTTAAGCTTTGTGTGTATCCACTATTGGTTATAGTATAAAATCTTGAATTAAATATATATTTAAAAGCTACTGAATAAGCTAGATTTTAAAAGAAAAATATCAATTTATTCATTAATTTAATATTGATAAAAATAATATGACATTTTAAATCATACAAACTCCAGCAAAAATTTTATGACGGAAGCACGTCAGTGTATCAGTAAACGTATCTCTACAGCTACTATGCAGATAGATAATGAAGATGTTGAGGAGTGACTTGTCGGCAAGAACGCTAGGTGACAACTATTTGCTTTCTTTATATTTTTTTGTCGGTTTTGATTGGTAAAACTATGACATTATGTTTTTTGTGCCAAATTCATAAATGGATTGACCAAAAAAACATCACTAAAAAAAGTCATTGGTCTAAATATCCGATGCCTGATAATCGATACTACGTAAAATTATTAACGAAGCGTCACTCAACTGCGGCAATCGATATTATTCCACTAGTTTATCAATTTAAAATCATCGTGTAAAAAATATACATACAAAAAACGAGAGTTTGTTCCTAAAACTTTTGAAAGTAAATAAAAATTAATAATTACGAAAACAATTTTCAAAAGGAAATGTGGATTATAGAGAAAATTTACTGTTTTCAGTTTGAATAAAACATTGTCTAAAAAATGTCCTTAAGCAGTGTTTAGCGTTCAAAAAACAGATTCACAATTTACTAATCACGTAATAAGTGTTTGCATCTTTGTAATAAACGTAGCAAGATGACGGCTTTAGAACAGCTGGAAATCAATAGATATCAACTATCACAAAGGATTCTTAACGAACAAACTATTATAATATATGTCGATCGCCATTGATCAACCATCTACTGGAAGCTGTTTTGTTTCCGTAATAGACCATTTCCGTGCCATATATAAACTTATTGATATAGCCGCCGTTTTAGTTTAATTTACAATTTTTAGTTTGATTGCGAGCAAGAAACAAGCTAGGTTGTTAAAACAGGAGAGAAAATGTATTGTGTACCTTTTCTACACAGCTATATATAGATAAGCAAATGTTAGTTTAAGCATAGTTCTGACGATGGTGTGAGCCGAAATAGCTATATCTAAAAAAAAATTGAGAACTAAAATATATTGTTATATTTTTTCACCGTGTTATAATGGAGTTCTACCTAGTGAATGTCAATTAAATCAATAAAGTGTTTAGCGTGTCATGATAATTATATTTGCAATATTTTTACTTGTTTAAAGGTAGTTAGCTGCAGTATCTTCTAAAAAATATCTATGTTTATATGTTGGCGTTTTTTTATATGACTTGCCTAATGCTATTTGTTGTATCATTGGCGATTTAATAATACCAAGAACAACGCAATAGAAATGCGAGTAGTATGGGGAAATACTGCAGTCTGATACAATAGTTGTGCTTTAAAAATATGATACAATGTTTTCCAGCAATTTGAAATACGAAATAAAATTGTATTCTATCATCTGTAAATGAAGCCTGTCAAACGATGGAAATGGATGAGTGATGTAGAAAACTATTAGTTATAATATTAATTGTAAAAAAAACGATTCATCAATCACAATTATTGACAGATTCATGTTCTATGTTACTTGTACTATTAAAACAAAACTATACTCGTGGATAATATGATTACAAAATAAATTTTATAATTGTGTGATTGGCAGTTATAATTATAAAAATAATCAGTTGAACTGCTAAAGATACAAGTAAGAGTAATGTGGTTACCTGATCAATAAAATATTACAAAACTTTGAATCTTGAAAGTTATTTTATCAGCTGTTTGTATCAACCTTTTTTTAGGTCATTAATTTTTTTTAGTGTTTTAGTTTAACGACATTGGGGCTTCAAAAATCAATTTAATTAAAGCATCATTATAAATATAAAACTTAACGTCTATGTTGCTAAATTAAAAGCTTAATAATTTTTAATCCTATAATCTTAAACGCGATATTTTTGTTTAATTTCATGCGTTTGACACATCAAACAATAAGTATGCCTGCTCGGTATGTGTAGCATATTATGGATTCATGATGAAGATTGCTGTAGGCCAACCGTCCTCCCGTCATTTTAAATGGAAAATGAAAGAGCGCAAAGCTTAAGTTATGTCTAAGACTCACTTTCACCCACTGTTTTTATGATACTTCACGATCTCTATCTAAAAATTGATAAAGTAAGATTCACAGATGTCTAAACCATTTAAATGTTATTCAAATAAATTACTAGAGTTTTACATGTACCGTATATTTTTCAAATCCCCAAAGAAGAACTAAAGAAAAATATTGATTAGTAGGTAATCATTATTCCAGTTTTTAATAGAAAATATAAATATTTTCCAGGAAATTCTTGGGTAGGCACGACGTAGTTAGTATAATAGTTTTTTGTTTTATTGATTGAATTGGCATTCACTTGGTAGAACTCCATTATTACACGGTGAAAAAAATAGCAATGGATTTTAGTTCTACAAAATTATTCTTTTTAAACAAAGTTGATAGCTATTTCGGCTCACGCCATCGCCAGAACTATACTTAAACAAACATTTGCTTATCTATATATAGCTGTGTAGAAAAGGTACACAATACATCCTCTCTCCTGTTTTAACGGCCTAGCTTGTTTCTTTCTCGCAATAAAACTAATTTTGTCAAAAATTGTAAATGAAACTAAAATGGCGGCTATGACAATAAGTTTACATGTAGCACAGAAATGGCCTATTACGGAAGCAAATCAGACCCCCCCCTGTGGAGAGGGTTAATTAATGGGGAAGACAATATATTAGTTTGTTCGTTAAGAATCCTTTGTGATACACAGCTATATATAGATAAGCAAATGCAAGTTTATATATAGTTCTGACGATGGCATGAGCCGAAATAGCTATCAGCTATTTATCAAATATTTAAAAAAATAATTTTGTAAATATTTTTGTATTCATGTATTGCATGTATTGTATTCAATACATTGCTATTTTTTTCACCGTGTTATAATAGTTTCTCTTAATATTTACATTTTTCAAAAACAATATACATTATCAGCACTTAATTGAAAAGTGTTTCCAAATCAGACTTTAAATAAACGTTATTTTTTTTCAATTATTACACCACTCTTTATTCACCAAATAACGTAATAAAGTTTTGAAATAAATTGTGAAACTTATTAGTGGAAGTTAGAATATTTAGAATGCTGAAATAGTTTTTATTAATTGAAATATATAAACGTATGCATTTATAAGAATGGTGAAAATAAATTTGACATGTTAACACTGTTTTCCAACAAAAATTGATAAAGCATAAATACATTCTTATGTTTGAAAAAGTGTTGAAACTAGCGCTGGTGATACTTAGACCCGGGTTATATACATTTGTACGTAAAGAAACCGAGAGCTTTTTCTGGTCATGTGTGCTTGAAAGCTCTGTTGTTATTTTGCTTTCTTTGTGGAAGGTAGACACAACGAAGAATATCGGAAAGCCTCCGCACGGCCTCCTTTACATCTCACGAGAAGTAGAAATCTTATATGTGTATATATCTTGACTTGATGGTCGTTCATTACAGACTTTTTTTCTTCCTGTTGGAGGTATTATTACTTTGTGTTTCTTCGTGGCACAAAAAAACCTTCGTCATGATTAATTAGAGAGAGTAACGGGTGTTTCATGAAATTTTATGAAAAACTATGAAACACGTTAAGATCTGTGAATATGTATGTCATATTTTTTGCAGAGACTTGTTCTTAATAATCAAAAGATTATAGTGATTTATAATAATTTATATGAAGTATTCGTGTAGGTATTTTATTTTTTATTCTATATACCTTTTTATATTTATAGTTGGTCCTGGCTGGCACGTTAGGGTAAAGTCAAGTATTTTTGTCGTCGTTTTAATTGATAGCTTCTTATTACCCTTATCGTAGTTATACAAAAGTATGTACTTTAATATTAAACTAATTGCCTGTCAAAAGGGATATGAGAATAATCGTAAAACTAACAATTCTGTTCTATAACTAATTCATTTTTATAATTAAATTAAATATTGCTTATAAATAAATCGTCAATTTTCGTTGTTATTCTTGCTATCAATAGACATATAATATATGAGGTCACAGTATATTCGAAAAACACCAACAATAATTATCAAGCGTATTCATAATGATTGTTTATTAAAATTTTGAAAAGTTATGAAAAGAAAAAGATTCAATATATTAAATAAAAACGCAACATTTATGAGTTATATTTATAAGAAAATGAGTATGACAAGTGATGCCTGTAAAACTTCCAATAATATCGTATAACTTTTGAATAACTGATAATTGAAAACACTTACATTGAAACTTTTACGACACAAGTATATAATTTAATTAAATATTCTAGACCTTATGAAGCAATAAAGTTTTGGTTGATACGGCATTACGAATGGTTTTATTTTTGAATTTAAGTGAGTGTTTACGTCTATCGATGTTGGTATATTTCACTGATTCACAATTTAATAAACACAAGCGTAAGAATATAAACTTTACACCTCAAATTATTCATCAATTTGATAGCAAAATAACAAAAGTCCTTGAAAATTTTACGTTCAATGACATCTGTGTTTTGAAATCATAAGCATAATATTTATATATGTATAGCGAAATGAATTTCAAATAATTGCTCGTTGTTATTTGCAATTGAACTTCTAAGTTTCGGAATACATTTAAGTAAAGAGTTTAATGATGTTGGAAAATATTTGAAATAATTGTCTCGATTTTTATAAAAAATACATAATGAGGTAAGGTTTGCAGTAAATTGTCTTTCTTATAAATAATAAAGAAAACAAACACTTTTAATTATAATAATTAAATTTTATGCCATATTTAGTCATAAGTGCAATACACCGCTAAGCTTAGGTGAGACAGCTACAAGTATCCGATGGTATCGTAAAATATTTTATATATAAATTTAAATCTCTTTGAGAGTATTCACATTATGTTTGTCATTCAGCCCATTGCGTAGGCAAGTATAAATATATTGATTGTTTCACCTCTATGAAAATGCTATTTCACGGCAGCATTCCATAACACAATACTGATAAAAAAACAACTACGCTAATTAGTTTCGCAACCCGATACAGATATGCATGGATCGATATTTAAACATAGTACTATTGTTCTAAGAAGATGAGAAAAAAATAATAATATGTGACTTGCTCAGCTGCTGTGATATCAAGTATCCAGTGTATCTGTGTACTGAAAATCCGCCTTGGGTTAGCCATATTTAAAAATAACATTCATTACATTATAATAGTTTAGATTACAAATTATAGACTATTTCACACCAAACGATTGCTTTAAATATTCTGTATGGCTATATTTTCAAAATATTATTCTTTTGCAAAATTCAAAAAAATACAACCATTATTCTAACGAGAGTTCGAACTAATTACCATAGTTTTTATTTTTAATCTTTAAAACGTTCCAGCGGTCAAGCTCAACGATAAATCAATCGCTGTAATCCCCTCTATCTACTTTGCGACAATAATGGTATCGGTTTTGAATATCCCCAACCACCCCTTTTATCATCTAGTGATTAACCCTATAAATTAATAACCGGATACGCATAGCACATTCTAGTTAATCACAAATAACTACAGCAGTTAAACAGATTAAGTTTTCGAGTGTCAAGTAGAGGCAGATAAATTTATAAATATTGGTTAATGATCTTAAATAATCTTTTGCACATTTACACATGATCAGAAAAAAAAAATGATTTGAATTGAACATATTAAGTCAATTTACATAGATGACCATTATCACTATTATGATGTGTGCGATGTTGTTTTGGGTGAACATTTTAAATGATAATTAAGTGTCCAAAATAAATATAGGGATATGTATTTTATACAAATTTAGTGTACATATTACAATTAATTCGTATTATTACGAACTTTTAAATAAAGGTTTTTAGACTAAAAGCATACTGCAAATAGTGAAGTTGATTGAATCAAACGATTAAAAATTCATTGCTTTGAGATAAAAATGATAAAATTTGTGATAACGACTGGAGGTGCTAGCTGGAATTTTAATATCAAATTTGAATTTTTAAAACTTTGTATGATTCCACATGCCTTGTCATTGACTAAACATCAGTTCTGTTGCATTCGCGTGATAGAATGCCTGAAGATGCCGAAAGGCGAAATCAGGGTCATTGTGACAAAACATGTGGAATCGTACAAATTTTCAACAATTCAAATTTAAAAATTATATGATAAAATAAATATTAATATCATGTTATAGTGTAGAATGAGTAACTCAGACTAAAACAGGCTTCATTGACTGTTGCTCATGTCCTCATATAACAGTTTTCTATAATATTATAGTTGTATAGCATGTTGTTATTAATTTATATTTAGCATTTACACATAACAAGTACTTTATATTATTATCTTAGGTGTTGGAATTTAAAATCATAAAAGTCATGTTTTTTTTTAATATATAATATTAATTAATAATTTAAAAAAATAATTCGCATATCATGCAGTAAAATTTATTTACATCTATAATTACGCACAAGAACAAAACGTATATTTTATTCATTCTGTAATAATTCAAAGTGCGATTTGTCTTGGCCTAACATCGGAGGTCAGGGCTTTATCTCTGATAATAGGAGAGGAATATATAGTCTAGCGTGTGTTTGTGAGCTTAATAATTTATTGTTATAATAAAGAAAAGTTTTTATTGCAACCATTGTCATGACTAATAATAAAGGTTACGTTACGCGCCATAAAGTTGAATTTTCTCAATTTACCATTATGAACTTACACTATATGGCTATTGTAAGTATTTAAAATATTACCAATAAGAATAGACAACGAAAACAATTAAAATATTTTTAATTGATCAAAGTATAGGTAGTACTGTAGGAATTTGAACGTGTTGAGATAATTATTAAAATTTATTGAAAGATATAGGTTTTCTCACATAACCTTACTAACAACGCCAAGAATTGCAAATGGGCTTGGATTCGATAAATACACCATATTTAAAATTATTTTGTATGAATATTCTTAAAAATCATTTTTAAAAGTTATTCCGATTCCCCCAAATAGGGCACTTTTGAAAACCTATAGCCTTTCATTTAAGTACAATACTAGAAACTCACAATGTTCAGTTGAAGACATAGTTAAGAATAAAAACTTTACAACACGGAGAAAAAAGTAGCAATGTATTTAAGTTCTACAAATTTTTTATTTTTTTTATGTTGTAGTTGATAGCTTTTTCGGCACATGCTATTGTCAGAACTATGCTTAAACGAACATTTGCTTATCTATATATTGCTGTATAGAAAAGGTACACAATACATTTTCTCTCCTGTTATAACAACCTAGCTTGCTACTTGCTCGCAATACAACTAAAAATTGTAAATTAAACTAAAAAGGCGGCTATATCAATAAGTTTACATATGGCACGGAAATGGTCGATTATGGAAACAAAACGGCCCCCTTAGCGGGTTAAGCAATGGCGATTGATATATATTAGTTTGTTCGTTAAGAATCCTTTGTGATCAACTATCATTCTATAGTTCTGACGATCGTGTGAACCGAAATATCTATCAAATATATCTTAAAAAAAAATATAATAATAATTTTGTAGAACTAAAATATATTGCTATTTCTTTCACCGTGTTATAATGGAGTCCTACCAAGTGAATGCCAATTCAATCAATAAAAACTTTGCAAGTATGTATAACATATATATAATATATAGTTTATTTCTGTATAGTTTCAAACAAAAGACAAAATGGCATATGAAACCGTTATTGCTATCTTCATATCATTATTTTTTACAATAGAAATAAATATATATGACTGTTGAAATATATATCACTGCGTGCTTATGGTTAAAATGTACATTCACATATAATTTTATGAAATATTAACGTAATGATATAAATTAGAATGCTAAAGCTTAAAGCACGCTTCAATTACATAGAATAAGACGTGCTTTAGGAATTAACTTGACTGCCCCTAGGGTCTTGCCTGATGTCTTGGGTAGAACAAAATACCCATAGGAAATGCAAATCAGGAAAAAAAATATTTAAGTATTTTTAATATCATCCATATACGATTATTTTTCACAATGATTGAAATAAAACGTTCGGAGATTTTTATGTGTCAATTACCAAAAAATACATCAATTCATAAGTAGTGACGTATGGGCTTTAAACTTTTTCTAAATAAATCAGGCATAGAGTAAGGTTTGCCTGTATAATGAAAAAATAAATATGACTTTTGAATTCAAATGTATGAATTAAATATAACAGTACTTGAATAAATATTTTGATTTTGTTCGAGAAAATGACAATATATAGCATATTAAGAGGTAACATAACTATAAGAAAATTTCTCAAGAACACACTAACCTAACCTAACCTAACCTAACCTAAAAATTAATCGATTGCATTCAGCAAGTCTATTAGAATAAGCCTCAAATGTTAGCTAGTTGTTGGGTTAATCAAAGAAACTTAATTATAGAAGATTTAATATATCACAATACAAAGATTTTAGCGCATTTAACGGTGTTCCTTAAGGATTTTCTTGCTAGAAAAAAGTTGTCTTTTAGAATATTTAATAAATCATAGCATATTGAAATCTGTTGAAAATAAGAATTGAAAAAAAGTTCTGAATCCTTTTATTTTTTCAAGCGACACTGCAAAAAATTTGGAAGTAAATCAAATAAAATTAGAAGACAAATATCTTTTTAATAACACGTTTCATATTCAATTTCAACTATTGAAGTTGCACTCGTTAGCTTTAAGGTTATGTATATTCCTTAATCATATACCTAACCATTGATAAATAATAATGAATTGTGCGGTAGGTAATTCTTTTTGATTCATAAGCCCCTAAAGTCGTTTTTCTTCCACCATCAGTGAAAGCTTTGAAAACAGCTGACAGTAACAAAGCAGTGTCGCGCGGCCGCCTTAATGGGTGGGGTGATCGCGTGCGTGCCGAAGTATCAATCCATCTCAATTCAATGGAACTCAATTGATCCGTAAAGAACGTTAGTGAGGAAAATTATGAGGGGGTGCCGTTTTGTTCAATATCTTTAGCAAAGGCGCACATTTGCATGGAGGCATTACGGTTTTTTTAAATGAGATTTTTTATCATATCGTCGTCATACAAAAGAAAGTAATGTGACTAAGCGAATTTTTTAAGATAGGTCAAAGAACTTTTTTAGCTTATAACGAATATAAGTTACTTGGAAAAATTCCTACGTTAGATGCAACCTTTACTCAGATATTGATAACATGAGATATTCGTTTCTTGAATATTTAAGTATTTGGCATGTGATCACGTTAATGTTAAGCAAATCACATTTGAATATAACGAATATCAAGATGTACACATAAATAAAGACACAATGTTTGTTGATTTAAAAGTTCCACTATTTTACCACAGGATTTTTTTTCAGCGGAAACTATTTTAAGCATTTAGGTATTTTTTTCTAAATATTTAATTAATTGCAGCAGATTTTTACAAAGTTCTTATTTGTCAAATAAAAAAGACCTTTCAAATACTCATATATTAAATATCAAATGTAATATTGAATAAATCAAACTTTTGATATCGGTTTTCCTTGATCGCTTGGCGAAGTTGTTATCGGTGAAATTCAGTGTATAATTCTCCGTGCAAAATATTTTGTAGTTTTCATTTCTATTACTCGATTTTAAGCGTCGTTCCACCCTTGTTATAGACTGGTAGACGGTACTTGGCTCGTTTAACAAAATACACGTACATTATTAATATATACGCGACTATGGAATCCAATTAGTCGAAGAAAATAAGGAGAATGATATTTAATACATTGGAAATGTAGATAGTTCAAGGGTTGATGGCTTTGAATGACTTTTCGAGATACGGGATCGGAACTTATTTTAGATTTTGCCTGCGGCAGTTCCTACATGTCGTTTTGATAAAATGAAACTTTTGCCAAAGAAAACACGTGTAGGTTTATAAAATGCAAAATATTCCTTTGTTTGAAACAAAAGAATATTCCAAGATAACGATTTTCCTTTTTTTATTTATCTCTCTTGATGTAAATTTTCTTTTGATTTTCCTTCTTCAAGCCCCCGAAATATTAATAAAATGCTGTAAAATATTATGATTTAACTTTTTTTAATGAAATACTTTGTAAAACTCACGAATAAATGAGTCTAAAAAAGTTTTTAAATTGCAACACAAAATACTGCTTATAATATATAGTATTTCAATTGTTTAATTTTTGGTTAGATTTTTATTTTTAAAAAAATTTGACGGGCTTTAATTTCAATAAATTTCTATAACACGTTCGTTTGAGTACAATTGAAAATCAATGCTGATAGTCTTACTTACACCGGACCTCTGTTAATGACTTAATTATAATAAATACTATACAATGAGCATACAATTTTCCTAGTTTCGGAACCCTTGCATACTTTCTAATTATTAACTGTTTTTTTTAATAAATAGCCTAGTTTGAAATTTGTATTCTATATGTTGATAGTCCTTGCGCTGAACATTTTGGAAATAGTATTAAAATATCGTAGTTATTATTTAAAATATCATGATTTTCGACCAAGAAGCCACAGTTAACACCTTAAAAATGACACATGTGCCTATATGTTTACACATACATTTGCATGTAAAGAAAAGGTTTTGTCACTATCGACTATTTTATGTTTTTAATATCAATACACTGCCATCAACCGTCGTAACAGTTAAGACCATATCAGTCAGTGGGCTTAACTTAAATTTAAAGATTTTATAGTTTTACGACTTTCCGTATTTGAATTAAAATCATAAAAATGAATCACACTCATCCTTATGTCGATCATTATGTTGATCAACAATCATAAATCTAAGATAAAATGGCTATTTGAATATTGATCTTCATTGATATCATCTAAAATATTTATCATAACAAAAATGTGATTTTATTTGAATGAATGTATTTTCTGAAGATATAAAACTACGTGTTTTAAGAAACAAGTTAACTAAAAATAATGTCAATATAAACGAATGAACAAAACACATTTAAATAATTACGAAATTAATTGTTACTATTTTCGTATTTAAAAAATTTATTTAATTTTTAATAAATATGTTAAAATATTTCCGCGCAATAATTTTGTTATATTGAAAATTTTCAAGGCATTGATTTTAGCCCCTAACCTTTCATGAGCCTCAAATTAATTATCTGTGAGAGCAGTATTTCAGTAGACAAAAACACAATCCAATCAACTTAAATAAAAATGTCATGTCTTATTTTTCGATATAAAGGGATATTACTTTTATTCAAGCCAATATTTTGCACAAATCGAGCGCTCTCTGAATACAATCTTCAAGGGAATATTTTTATAAATAATAATTATTGTTGTGTTTGAAAGGCTTTGTGTATTTTAATATTTTCATTTTTGAATGAGTTTTTTTCATTTAGAAAATAATATCCATTAATGAAAGTTTTTTTATACATAAATAAAAATGTAAAACTGGTACATTTTTTGAGTTTTAAAATTGTTTGTCTATTTATAAGAAAGAGAAACAGGGTAGGAAGAAAAAATTACATAAAATAGATGTAAAAAAACATTGTCATCATTAGTCATCCATTAAAAGTTATGTCTGAGTTTAATTTGTATACTTTTAGTTTCACTGTCATAAATGTCTTGAAGAATACTTTAAATGTAGTAATGTTTTAACAGAGACTGAATGTGAGAAAACGAAAGAGCTTTTCGTTTTCTCACATTCACACACAAGAGAGAAACGAAAGAGAAAAACGTTTCTTTGTAGCAAAAAACCAAACGCTTTTGTTTTATACATAATTTGAATCATAAAATCTGTTTCTATCATACTTCTTCATCCTTTTTGATTTATTGCAATCAATTGAAACAATCAAAGTGAAATAATAATTCCATTTAGCAATTGCCTCTCTTCAGTACGTTTACTTTATAAATATTCGTATTTTTTGTTTCTCACGCTTAAATTATTTATGTTTTTATGTTGGTGAGTAATAAAATACGAAAGTTATACTTTACTTCAAACTTTATTAGTGAAAACGGTTAAAAGCGCGTTTCGCGGTTTGCATCAATGCACATTGGAACACGTTGCATATTTTAATAATGCCAGACTATCGAAAGAGTTTTTATTAGAAATACCATACCAATAATTTCATGAAAACATGGATTCGAGAATATTAAACGTTGATTTATTTGAACACCGATTTTTTCAATCATTTTTGCATCAATTGACAATAGCAAAATAAGTTTTGAGATTGTCAATGTCGTGAAATGTTTTTTACCATGAAATGTTATCAGGACATAAAAAAGTTTTGTGACATTACTCAAGTTTGATGAAATAATAAAGTGTTTAAATAACGACACGTATTTCTATTATAATATGTCTTTAAAAGTAAATCAAAAGTTTTTTCAAAATATGTGAATGAAGTGAAAAAATAATTAAATCTGAGATTTTTGAACAGACAAACATAGGAGGTAATTTTCATCATTTTTAAAGCCTTAGTGGGAGTCTTAAAGTCCGTAAATTAATGAATGTTCTTAATCGATCCAAAATAAAAGCTTAATAAGTTATTTAAAGTTTTATTAGGAATTTTTCTGGAAAATAAATTTATTCAATCTTAAAATTATTTATTTTACTACAAATATTTTTTTTAGCAATACGGTGAAAAAATACCAATGTATTTCAGTTAATTTTTTTTTATACAAAATATAGTTGATAGCTAACATATTTCGGCTCACGCCATCGTCAGAACCATCACGTGAGTCAAAATAGCTATCAACCATATCGTATGAAAAAAAATGTATAACTAAAATAGATCGCTATTTTTTCACAGTGTTATAATAGAGTTCCACCAAGTTAATGCCAATTCAATGAATATATATTTTTTTTTAAATTGATAATTGTAAAATCAAAGTGTCGCGGTTGGTTGACCGATCAAAATCTGCATTAAAAATTATAAGTCAAATATAAGTTTCATATTCATTGATAAATAATAAAATATTTAAATGTATTGAATAACTTTGTTTTATGCGGCACAACCAATAATATTGTATTTGACCCGCTGAAAAAAACCTGCTGGGCATCTTTAGTCAAAACCAAATAGTGTAAGATGAAGTATAAGCATGAAAGGTAATCTACCTGTAAAATATTATTTATTTTAAGTATCTATAAGGATACGACAACCGAACAGCACGTATGACTGAAAGCAGTTACTGCTTTGCTAAAGAACTGAATTCTATACAATAATATAATTAATGTAACTATATAATGCGTTTCCTACATTACGTTCACTATTCGATTCCATTGCCAGTTGGTCGATGCTTTTTTGTTCTGTTATCATCGGTATACTGTTCAATTATCGAGCAGAAACATTACTGTATACACTGATTTCATTAACTACATTTTTTTATTACTTAGTATGAGCAGAGAGCTTGTGTCACTACATCGTTAAAAATGTTTTTATATAGGTGTCATTATAAATCAACACACTGAAGAAAATGTTGTAGTAAAATTTGTAAAACTAATGAAAAGGAATCGTTATTTTTATTGTTTCTTTGTACAGTGTATACAGATGACGTAAATATAAATAGACTTAAAAACTTATGAATATAAATAGCCTAAAATCATTACGTAATCTTTTTTGGTATAACAATCTACCATAAAATGTTAAATAAAATTTTCGTATGTATATAAGCTGCAGAATTAATTTTTCTTTTTTGAGGATATGCGGAGTTTTATTTTAAGCTAAAATCAATGACCCTAACGATCTAAATTTTTTCAAAAGTAAAGAAGGTAGCACAATGAACCACCATGTGTGGGTAAAGAATTAGGGCTTTGAGGAATTTATTTTTATTTTATTTTATAAAAGCTTCTATCCTCACAAAGATTAAACTACCTTTACGTCAAGCCTTGGCAATGAGCTTTTGAAGGATATTTCCAAAAATCTTCATCACACAGCATATGAAATATAAACGGTGTATTTATAAACATGAAATAGACTTGCGCGATTTATGAAATTCAAGATGTAAACAGAATAATAATGCATGACAATATTACTTTCTACCTGAAAACGATAAATATTACATTTTCATTTGGTTCTGTTAGAATATTGTGCACTATACATATTTATGAGCAATGGCGGACTTCCAGAGTAATTAACTACGTGCAATGAACACATCAAATCCATTAAAGGAACATGTTCGCAAAATGTCAATATTGAATGATTTTATTATCTGCGGTACGTGGGATGTTGCCGTAAACATGACACCGCAGCTGTGTCCAAAACCGTTTTACGTATTTTCCGTAACTAGCTAAACTAACCATCGAACAGTTTCATGTAAATATATATACACATTATGTTTGGCAAATTTATATAAAGAGCACAAAATTTTCTGAAACAACTTAGTATAGTTTATTGATATCCTAGAAGAATTTATTAGTTTAAATGATATAACTCGGATTTTTTATGGTATCTGTGTGAGGTATTGAATATTTTAAGATTTTTCAACATTTGCTGACGGATAATTTTCAGCTATATATTTTGAATAAAAGAGAATGAGATTCAAGATCTTAGCAAGATAAGATTATACTATTTGTGATATATACAATTATACTAATACCTGTGCCAGCTATGTGAATTTATTTTTGTTTGTAGTTAGTTGTAGTGACAATATCATAAACGCTACATTTAATAATTGACAGTTTCCAGTTTGATTGTGATTAGAAAAACTATGAATAGTTATATGTGTTGCATATGTTGTAGGCTTACATAGAGATAAGTATTTGGCAGTGGCTATTATATTTTTATCTGTATCACATATTTATTTGAAAAACATTCTACAAAGATATTGTCTACTTTGTTTGCCAAATATAAATTACTACACTGATGTATAATATATTTAAGAGTATTTTCAGTGGATATGTAATTTTGTTTTCAAGAGTGCAACTTTTAAGGGCTTGGAAATTCATTCAGTGATAAATCTTTTTCTCATTCGATATTTCGAAACGTAGTAAAAAGATTTGAATTATAACAAAATTATGAAAATAGCCTATTGTGATACTCGATTTTTTGGAAAGAGATTCCCGTACAAATGTGCAGTGCTCCGAATCTTTAAATTAAATAAATTATTCAAATAACTAAATTGTAGGATTATGAAATGATACGTTCAGTTTGTATTATCGTTATGAAAATAGACACTTACGATTTATGAATGAAGATAATATTCATACAATAATATTATTGTTTGCGCTTTGAAGTTTTCTCGCAAGATAAGCGAGTTCATTAATTCATATATAATTCAATAATAACTGTTTGCTTGGCAAAGCTTTAGCCCATTCATACCAAGCCTGATACTGCTAGATAAGTTCATTTTGCATCCTGTTACAAGGAGTTATTGTTAGATGAGCTATTGTTTCAGCGACAAAAACTCACATAACGTGTTGAATATGCGATTAACATTCAATGGTACTAGTACATATTAATTTGTTTGCTTTAAGCTTACATTGTAGAGGTAAGATAACTATATACATCACATCTTTTGATAATTCTCACTCGTTTATGAAGTTTTGAAACAATTCGATTTTTTAATAATTTTCCAACAGCTGTTTCTTTCCAGAAGACAAATATCATATATAATTTTAATGGGACAACTTTTATTATTTTAAAGCACTTTTAACTGTGAATACGGCTTTTTTTTTTTTTGATAACGATGAAATATTAAATCTTTCGTCATTTTAATTCAAGTGAATTGTTGTGTTTAACCGGAGAAGTTGAGATATAACTAAAAAAAACATACATGTATTTATGTTGAATACATGTTCTTACAAGAATCGAAAAAGTGTTATGAAATTGGAATGACGTACTATTGAGCTTTAATCAAATGAGTACAAGTCCATCAAACCAACTCTGATTAAATTTAATTAGTAAAACTTATAAAATAATTAAGAGTGTCAATATAAAAACTGTGTATACATTCACGATTTTTTCAATCAAATTGACATGAATTCTAAAGTATGACAAAACTCCGCACTATGATTATACTTTTTTTAAAAATAATTTTGTTATGAAGATAGCTCAGCCGACAAGTATAAAATGCTTTATTAAGGACAAAACGTCTCTGGTTATTTTATCTGGCTTATCGGTATGGCACCAAACTCCTTCTCTCTTAACGCTCGCGTCAAAATCGTGGTCTCTCAATACACTCCTGAGAATTATAAGATCGCCTCCATTATTCGGGCAATTAATCCTAGCTGAGACTTAGTGGTCTGGAATAATTTGTAGAATCGATTAAGTCGCCAGACAAAGGCTTCGGCTTATCATATAGGGCATCATGCTTTTAGCAAAGAGGCTTAGGCGTACAAGTTTAGGAATAAACTGTCACTGGAGTTAATATTTATTTTAAGAAATAATTGTTAAGGCTTGTTGTATTACATAAAAGATGATTGAAAGAAGGAATAGATTTATTTAGTGAAAATCTTGATAAAATGTTACTAGTATAATATGAAAAAATTTACATTTTATCTGTCGCAAATAAATTATTAATAATTGTTGTTAACGTGAGTTTGAAAAACTTGTTACAATTTTTAAATTAGAAACGGAAAGTTATGACAGGAAATAATTCATAGCAATAATAATAATCCAGATAATACATACTTCGTAAAAAAAATATTTTTTTTTTTTTTTTTAAAATACTAAAAACACATTTTTTCAGTACTTATTTCCACAATGTATTTTTTGATCAGGACCGGTTTCGTTCATCGCGAGCATTATCAACTGATGCTCGCGATGAGCGAAACCGGTCCTGATCAAAAAATATATTGTGGAAATAAGTACTAAAAAAATGTGTTTTTATTATTTAAAATATAATGCCTTTCCATCAAGAAGTGACAGTTAACACCTTAAAAGTGAAAAATAATAAAGGGAAATTCTATTTTGATATTAATAATGTGTTTTGCACAAAGTCATCGATTCGCTTGCATCATTTTTTTTTTAAATAAAATGATGCTAACATTTTTCAATTTCTTTCATGACAGATACATTATCGAAAAATCAATTCTATTTGGCCATCTTGAATAGACGACTCAAATGCAAAAAGAAAAACTTGACGTCAGACAAGCCATTCACAGTTGCCAATGTTATTATGGGTTTTTAGTTGTTCTGTAACCATCTATTAAGAAAATTCCATTCCATGTTAAAAGCTTTGCACAAATACACCAAAGTATGTTGATGGCAGTAACTTTCAGGTGACAATTTGTACATTATGTGTTTGTTGAATAAGTAATATTTATTTTTGAAAGCTTTTCTCTTCTAATGCATCCATTCTAAAGCCCCATACTGTAAAGAAGCAAATATTAATGCTTGTAATATTAAACCTTTTATCGTCACCAAGAAAACGAGGTGTTCTTACAGGATTTGTTGGAAAAGTGTATTCTTTCCACCATCAGTTTCATGATATAATCCTGATACTTACATTCCTCTGCAGATGGAAAAGTTCATTTTATTTTGTTTTCAGAAAAGTAAGAAGGGAAAAAAGCATCTAAAATTTTTTTACGAAACACTTTTGCATTGGATTAATTTAAAAATAAATTAAACAGAAAAGAAATGGTTTAAAGAATCAGAATTCAGTGATAATTAAACAGTGCAATGTATTTAGTTGAAAAAATAGTCAAACATATAATTAGAAAAGAAAATTGATATGAAATAATTTTAATTAGTTTTAATTTTGGGTGTTGCATAGAAGTGATTTTTTTTCATTAATTATTGTTTATTAAAATTTTATCAATCCAAGTTTTAAACACGAAAACAACGAGTGATAAGTTTTTGTAAATAAATAAATTTTATTTCAAAGCCCTCCACCGTGTCATCTAAATACATTTGAATGAACAAGTTTATCCTCTATGTTAAATTGCTGACACTAAAACAGCTGATCATTTGTTTTACTACTTAGAATCAATATAAACAGAGTCAATAAAGGCTCAGTATCCTTGTACATGGGTGAGTATATGACTGCTTAAATCCGACGGAATTATATCTCCCAATATTGTGTGTATTGGCAATATTCACATCCTATATTGGAGCTTAAAAGCTCTGTTCGCATATTCCGCAGACTTATAGAGGGTAACCAACTATTATGTATAGTATATATGGTACAGAATAGCAGAACTATGTAACTAACTATCTGGGATTAATTTTGGCCACAGCAATCAAATTCAGATATACGCCCGAGTTGTCTGCCAGGCGAGCTTAAATTGGCCTTAGAAATACTCTTACTGTAAGACCTTTAATAATTAAAATGTTTCGCAAAAGCTATTTCTTTTGTATTTATAAGAAGTTTTTGACTAAAAGTGTATACATTATTTATCATTAGTATAAAACAATAATTGACCTCTAACCTTAATCTAAATACTAAAAGATTTAAAACCTTCTATTAAAACAAAATCGTATTTATTACATTATACAATATGTACAATTCTAAATTAAAATAAAAGAGAAGACATCCGCATTGTATTCGTATTTATTGTAATATTTCAAAGTCTTTATTTTTTCAACGGGCTCAAATAAAAAAAAGGAGTGAGGTAAAAAATTTCTACTTCTGTATTTTTTGACGTATACTTTTCGTCGTTGGCTGATATATTTATTTCAAACTATCATTACAGTTCAAGGAATAAAAACTACGCAAATAAATTCACGACTGAGTTCAGGAAAAGAAAATATAAATATTCAAGCAACAATACCTGAACTCGTTTAGTTTATCTGAAAAATGTTACGAATGAGCGAAAGTTTTACTGCGAACTGTAAAATTTTGATGCTGGTGTTAATAGTTTGAAATAAAAGTTTATACAGTCTTTTAAAAACTTACTAAAAGGAAAAGTTCTATTAAGCTCAGTGCTAAAAACCAAATTATCACTTTTTGATATTCAATCAAATAAACAATAGGTAAATGCTTTAAAATGCTAATTTATTAAAACAAAACTATATATGAATTGTAACGTTATGTACCCTGATTTATATGCTTCATAATTAATGTGATCTGAAACTGTAATGTGTAATATGATTTCTAGTACCGGCATCTTGACAAAATCACGAAAACCATAGTAATGCTATGCGTTATTTTTAACATCTTTTTTTTTTACTTGCGGTAATAATTCGTGCTAAATTAGTTATATTTAAGACTGTTTATAATAATTTAAACCTGTAATATATAATTTATCAAATTTGAATAGTTCAAACTTTTTGCGATTCCAAATATTTCCTTCCTAACGACCAGCTTGACTTCAGTTTGAGTTTATCAGTTTTCTATATAATGTAAAGGCAGGAAAGACAAAGTCCGGTTTGTTAATGAAACAAATTTTAGAAGCATGCACAATTCTAATGATTGAAATATCGTCAAAGTTCATATTATATATTTATTGTTGGCAAAGATTATTGCTAAAATAAATCCAAGTTAGATTTTTTTTTATAATTATGTATTTTCACCATCATAAAAATATTATGGTCTGCTTTTACTGTGTTCAAAGGAATAATAAATAAGTCGTACTGGAAACTGTGTTAAATATTTTCACATAAACTTTTCATTGAAAAAAAGTTTACAGAAATATTATACATATATGTTTAAGCAAATCATTCAATAGATTATGTCACTTTGAATAAAATATAGCTGCTATCAATGTTATTATTTCATATTAAAACTCAAATATGCTTCGATCATCAAAATAGAAACAAAGCATCAATAATACACCGATTGTTTTATATTTCACCATCGTTGTAGAATTTTTTTATCACAAACCACAGGTGTCATTATTTTAATCGAGTATACAAAATATATTATCAAACTGCGGGTAGTAAAATCTTGTGGAAACGACAAATAAATATTCTCTTAATATTGAACTCCTCAGTATGATAAGTGAAGTTTTAATTATTACGCGATTGTATCAATTAAATTGTACATAGACAAGTAAATTAACTTCTGAAACATATTTATGAACAAAAACATAGGATTTAAAGAGACAAAGAAATTTTTTTCGAAGAAAAACATATTTTTGCTTTCACACTTTGCGCAGCTTAACAATGAAGCAACTATTAAACTGTTATGCTTGTTTTGTATGTTTTAAAGAAGTTTTTAAGCTCTTTAAAAAACTTTTTTGATGCCTATACAATATCGTGAGAAATCTTTATGAATTGATTGATGTTATAAATAGAATACATTCATCACGTTACAATGTAAATTTGGAAACGTATATTGGTTGTTTTAAAGTTTTTTTTTATTATTTCTTTCAGATAGCTTCATGGGTGACATTGCAATATCAGATAGCAGGTATGTATCTGAAGAACAGAGGAATAGAACTCTTCAGTTGGAGATAGAAAAAATGAAGTCAGAAGTCTTCCTTGAAGGCCTTCAAGTCGAAGAAGAGGGATTGACCGATATTATTAGAAAGAGAACAAAACAGCCAATTCCTATCCCAGACAGTGATAAGGGGTATAATGATCCATCTGTTGGAATAAAGGTTCGAATATTTTTTCCTTGAAGGTGATTTTGTATTATATGAATGTAAAATTTTCAATAGCAAGAAATATTAATCAATTGCATGTAAATCTAATATTAGTTATCGTGCCATCATATGAAAATAATATATATATTGTTTGTTTAATGAATGAAATAAAAATGATTTATAGAAACATGTCCATTTTTTTTAACATAATTTATTTTAGCTAAGAATCGAGAGTTAACACTCTAAAAGTGATCTTTATAGTTGAAATATAAAAAAAAACAATATGCAAACATTATTTGAAACGCAATTGGAATATTTTACACTTTTTCAAATGTTGTGTTATGATTTGAAATAAAGTCACCTTTCTTGTAATTATTGAAAAATGTTAATGTTAACTATGTTAATGACTATTGAATATAAAATTTTAATCATCTACTGTTTTTAGGGTCGAGTGGATTTGAAATCTTTCATAAATCTTGGAGTCGATCAAATCAATGAGGAGTCTAGTCATCATCACAATTCGGTAGATACAGTTATGCCTACAGACCGAACTAAAATGAAAATCGATTCAAATGAATCGATGGAAAACGAAATACAAAACACGTCACAAATTACGAAATCAGTCGAAAGCTTAGAACAAGAAGGTATTTTGATTGTGAACATATCAAGTAGTAATATTTTGACATCCGATAGTATTTTGAGTATTTCAAAATCAAGGACAGAAAAAACTAAGATAAACGATCAAGACTTAGAAGAGAAAAGAGGTAAAATACAAAGTAATAGCAGAGAAATAACTGGGGATGGTAATGGAAATATTCATAAAGTCAAAGAAATTACCTTAAGGGTCGTTGATGCAGACAGAGTGACCACTGTGAGAGGACAAAATACTTTAGGAAGTTCTAGTGAACATGAGCAAATCGGAAATAAGGACAACGTAGAAGTCACAGAAAACAGGAATACAAGAAAAAAGCATCGAAAGCGAAGACACGGAAAACGAAAAGGGTAAGCCATTTTTACGATTTTTATCAATATAAAATATTTTATTGCTTTACCAAACTCTTTCATATTAAATTATAATATGTATCATAGGAAATATTATCAGAGGTCAACTTTTTAAATGGTTAAAATAATTCTCTTCAAAGATAGCACTAAAATAACGAATTAGCCGTTTGATCCACAACATTTACATGACAAAGAGTGAGAGAAGAGGGTTGACAAACACTGTTGAATTGTCACGTTCAAACGAAATAAATAGAATTAAAAAAATAATTTCAACGGATGGTGCAGGACGGGAGTTCAATTTGGCATTTGAATCATTAGTGTGTTGTACATTTCAGTAGGCTTTGTCACATTTGAAACTTATTTTGCTATATCAAACATGACAATCATGTAACGATAATAAATCCATATTTTTCTATTCTTCGTTTGTATTATTTGACGACCTTTGGGTTATAATTACATGGTAATTATTTTTAACTTATTTTGAATAAAGAACAATATTTATCTGCGTTTAATTTATTATTTGAATGATAAATTCAAGCTTAATAAAAAGTATTATAAGGCTAAAAAATGTTAAATTTGTTTTCTATAAAAACTCAGAAAACTTTTATTTATATTTCACATTAATTATTACTGAAAAGAATGCTAAAATACTAGATATTCTTGTTGAAAATATTATTTAATTGAATGTATTGTTCCACTGAAAGATTGCTTGTCGTTGATTTTATTTGGACCTATTTTTTTATTTTTATGTTAGCAATTGTTAACGTGATTTTTTTGAAACATGGCTTATTGTATTATCAAATTATCGGATTTTTAAGCGTATATTTGAGGTTTCATTTAAGAACGATTTCCTGATCTTGAATTTTAATCATCGAAGTTGTGTTTAGAGGTGCAAAACGAACTTGAAATACACATAGCTCATCGTTTGTCAACAATGCATAATTTCATTGAAAATTATAACAATTCATCACAGCGAAAATCACGCTAAAAAAACTGTGCATTAAAAAGTGACGATTAAGTGTAACAACAAAGCTAATACCGTGGAAATTTATACATAGCAAGAAACACAAAAAATACTGAAATAAACAAAAGCAATATTGACGAACATTTTTTCTCATTCCATTATGTTTATCTTCAATAATAGTTAAGTGTAGTAATATTATTAAATCTCATTTTCATTCATATTTATCTAATATTGATTCTAGTAAAAAAAACAATGTGACCTTTATGTCACGGTCAGTTCACGAAATATGTGTATTATTATTTATATCGGTCGTTCAAAACACAAATTGATATTTTATTTTTATTTTAAGCAATATTGATTTGCATATAAAATATAATATTTTAGACACTTTTTTAAATAAATACATATATATCAAATTAAATATATTGTTGAATATAAAAGTTTCATTTATTTTGTGGTTCGAGAAGAGTTACATTTATTATAGAGCAAACACTGCAAACGTTGTACTAGGCATTTTATGGCTAAACACATTAATTGAGTGTTACATCAATTATAATACTTTTTTATTCAGGCCGTTTTTTTAAAACATGACACTCAAAATATTAGCCATCAATATTTAAAATAAATAATTGCCTAGGGATAAAATGTTTTGTAATATAGAGCTAGGTTTCGACAAATTAAGTAATGACAATAAACATTTCCCATATTTTTGGTAATTGATCGGAAAAGAAAATTTGTTCGAATTTTCGACTCGCAAATAGTAAAGCTCATTCGGTAGATTAAAAGTCTACAGTTGGAAAGTTCACAAAGTCGGCTTTTAAAACAATAGCGCCAAAAACCAACGGCTGACTGTCGAGTTTCACGGAAACTGTTACAAAGGAATCGTGACACATCCTTCTGTGTTATCTCATCCGTCCACCTGGTTCGCAACCAGCTCTCGTTCAGCAACGATGGATTTTATATCTCACTCGGCAAAATTCTATGATAATCATGATTTCCAGTATAAATCTTATAATCTAACATTATATGTATTGACATCGTATTTAAAAGCCTGAATTATATTTCAGTTGATGTATGAAATGGTATCTTAAATCAGTTGTTTGAAAACATATTGTGGATAGTAAATAATAAAATATATTTACACAATTTAGAATTAAGAAATTTGTATTATGAATTCATCTCTACAGTATTGTAAGAAATGTGGCTACTAGTGATCTCATAGAAAATGATTGTTTCTCACTTTTAATAAAATTTACATAAACAATTTTAAAGAGAAGAATTGTCTTTTGTATAGTATTTTTTTGACATTGCAAATAAAATAAGAAATTAGAGGCTTTTACTTAAAATGTTGGAAGCTGGATGAAACTGATTCTCTTAATATGTATTAATATTCCGTGTAATTTTTTATTACATAAAATTGTATGAAAAAACTGTGGTATACAATATAAATCATATTTTTTACCTTTAAATGAAGACTTGTATTTTTCTGTAAATTACATTTTTTTATTATCAACCGTTACAAATATATATATTTCTTATGACTTTTCCATATTATATTAGTAATTACAAAAGTGAGTTAGTCAGTCACCGCTTAATTATATATTTTAATTTAAATAGAATTTTCATTGGCGTGTAAAAATAATGTTTTTAGATTAATAAAAAAAATGAAATTTCATTTGAATTACAAACAGTTATCATTTGATTCTTTTGATAAAATTCTACTTGAAGAATAAAAGGCTTCAAGTTAGTAAAGTAAAGTAAAAATAATTTTACATTTATTTGTAGAACTAGATAATTTTCAAGTATAAAAATCACAATATTAAATTGTTTTTTTTTTTAATTATTAAATAAACTTATATATTTATCACATTTTAAAACTGCAAATTTTATGATCAATCTCGATTCAATGAAAAGCACGTGCTTTGTTGAACAATACTGTTGAATTAGGTCTTATTGAAGCGGAGAAATTCAATGAAAGCTAACAAGATGACCAACCTCTGGCCGACTAGCAGTCGTGTTACTTACCTATGTTTTGTGGGCGGTAGTGAAAACTGTTTGCAAGTTTCACAGCCTGGCCTCGGCAGGAAGCGCTCTGCCGTCTGATTGCCGAAGTTACCAACCCAACTGAAATACTCTGTACTTATTTACTTCATGGGCTGTGCTATATATATAGTTTTAAGATCCAAATAATTTGTTTGATAAACCACAATTGGCTTTTATAAAATCATTACTAAATGTGCAGGGTAGAGAATATGTAGAAGTTCTTCATTTCAATGGTTGTGTTTTAAAGTCTGACAAGTCTTTTCAAGAAACATTTTAAGTATGAATATATATAGCTTTTTTAACGTTTACATATATTAAAACCAAAAGCTTCTAAAAATGAAGAGAGAAACTATGCTCTTCTTTTGTGAGCGGAATGGAAGGCATGTAAAATACTATAATTAATTTGCGGGTATTCTCGGTTAAATATATTTATTGACGAGAATCAACGCATCGCATTTTAAACGCTATTTAATGAAAAATAAACATTACCAATAAGTTTCCTTTGTTATTCAAATTTGGATTTTCTGTATCTTTATATTTAATGAATTAATTGTATTTTTACTTTGTAACCAAATTCCGCATAAGCGGTCAGAAAAAAAAAGAATGCAATTTTTTATCATATTTGATACTTTTTAAGACCGATATTTGAGATCATTATTTAAATATATTTTTCTAACATTGAAACACAAAAAAACTTGTTTTCATAGGATAAAAAGTCAAGCATAGAACCTCGCCGTCGTCAATAATATAAAGTATTAGGTATAAATATTTTTGTAAATATATTCATAAAAGTTAGAAAAAAATATCAAAGTAAATAAAATTATTAATATCAGAACGGTGGCAAAGAAAAATATTTTTTCACTGGCAGAATATTTTTTGTGCGTACGAGGCAACTATAAAATTTCTGAGATATTCAATAAAATTACATTTTGTAAACATTTTTCCTCTTAGTAGAATATATGACAATACCATACAAAACTCAATGATATATATATATATTAATAAATTTTTGATTCAAGTAAATATTAAAACATTATTGAATTATTAACCAAGAAAACTTTCTTCTTGTTTGTAACGAATATATAATATGATATTGAAAAAAAAAGAAATATATCTATAAAATTTACGGCTGTAAATTATTTTGACACTTTTATAGTTATAGAAATTACAAAACCGTTTTCTCTTGCTTTTTGGCTGAAAAATAAAGATAGAAATAGAAATGTACGTGATGGTTTGTATTATTTAGCAATGTCTGGTCTTTCAGTCGAATTCTATCGGTGTTTTATTTAAGCTACACCGTTGTATAGGCTATCAACCATGTGACGGAGTATTGATGAAAAATAATTTACTTTCGAATTTTGTTCACCTTATGATTTTTTTTCTCTTTTTGTGTATGAATAATATAATATATAGATCTTTTGACGAACTAAGAAATCTTAAATATTAATAAATTATCATTATTAATATGAAACTGGAAAATTAAACACAATATATTTGTATTAACTTTAACATATGTGATAATATAAGAAGAGGTATTTCTTTTTTCTAACGGTTTTTAGTGCTAGAAAACTTCATGAACAGTTTTAAATATTTATAGCTTAAAAATTTTGTAGTGATCATTTTTTAAGTGTGTTTAATTTTATAATACATGACCTTATATAAAGCTTAAGAATCTCAATATTTTTTAAGATCTTAACCGTTTCCATCTTAATGGAAAGGAATATTTTAAACAATTGAAACACATTATTGGTCCTATTTACACAATATATTTTATGATCAGAACCACTTCTGATCATCATCGTCATCGTGAGAATTGTCATCTGAACAATTCATAATGTTTGCGATAAGCGATATTTTTATTTTATTTTATGTTTTCATTTTAAGCAAACGCATACATTTCATACCCTACCTCAAACACCTGCTAATAAAATAAAAAAAAACTTATATTATTGTGGGCTTAAACACATTACTAGCAATGTTCTGTGCAATTAAGGTAACTGTTAGTGATCTTCTAGCTATATTTTTATACGCACATAAAACATATATTTAGATCTATTCTCTGTGACAAAAATAGTTAAATAACTGAATATTAGCAGTACTTGTAGAAAAGGCTTCGCAAAAGTTTATGTCTCTCGTATATATAATCTATAGATACGTATTGTATAATATTTAAAAAAATTACCGTAATTTTTTAATTAATGACATTTTACTAAATTCGTTCGAAAGATGATTTATTGGTGAAAAGAAAAATAAAAATTTATTTTGACCTTATATTACTAATGCCTTGCAGTTTCACATGAAAAAATTCAAACGTATATTTATTACAATATGTTCAATTGAATGGATGATTTTTATTTATACCGTGAAAGTGAAATATTGTTTTACTTCGCAAAACTCCACCCGACTCGGTTTGCTTGGGCAGTAGCTGTACAATACAAAGCTAATCCTTTGATGCATTTGCAAAATAATCATTTATTTGAGCACATTTTATAAAAGTTCGTATGTAACAAGCTTTTGTGATCTATTTTTTTTATTTAAGGTCAAAAATGAACAGGGAATGCAAAGAATTTTAATTAAATTAACGTATTTTATAATATAACCAAAAATACCGATGGTGAATATATTTGACTTTTTTGTTGTTAATGCTACTCAAAGACTGGTAATATACATTCAATTATTTTAATTACTGCCGACCAGCTTCAACCCCATCAAGTTGTTTTTTTACAAAATATATATTTAAAATAAATTGATCAGGTGATATTCTGAGCTTATGCAAAATGTTTAAGAGAGTTGTTTATTTGAGTTATCATACAATACATATTTTTCCGCCAACACAAAAACACAATCTATCACATCTACTCACAAAGATTTTTTTGCTAATTGTACTGTATATTATGTAATATAATAGTTCGTTGATAGTTTAACACTCAAAGGTTCGTAGTTACTGTTCATTAGAGGGTTATTAAAAAAAACTATTGTAGGACACTTTTACGTATTAGCAATAGTTGTCATGCGTAATCGGAACGCGGAAAATCATTAATAAAATAAAATGTGTTTTCAGTTATTATCAAAAAGTTCAGTTAGTATATAAGTGGTGATTTGATAAATAGTTTTGATACATATTAATATTGGCATTATGTATGTTTTCATTAAATAAATTCATCGGCCAACAAATACTATTAAATTAAATGGTTTGTTTGTATGATACATTGAAAAATGTATTCTAACCAAAGTACAAACAAGCGATATTGATTTCCCAATTTATTTATAATCTACTAACCTTTTATGCATTTGGTTTTGAGACTAAATGATGTTTCCAAAAACAATGGAATATATCGAGCAAACAAATTGAATAACTAATGCGAAGTTTGAATGGCTAACATTGTCAACACAGTAAACAAATTTGGATCCCATGAGAAATGTATTCGGCTGAATGAAATGCCAGCGGCCATTTTAAGCGGTGGCCCTTTGTGACCAACAATTGGCCGATAATGGCCAATGAATTAATTTCATGACTTTGAGCGGCGAGCTACTAATTAACGACGCGAGCCGCCAAATATGCAGCCGTCAATTTACGGCTGACTCAGACAGATCCTAAACAATTTCACCCTACACATACAATTTCACTATATTCACAGTAATTTTATTTTTTAATAATAAAATGCATATTTGTAATCATTATATTGTGAAAAAAAATGTAAAACGGACATTTTTCGTACACTTAATTTGTCTACGGTATATAACAAAGTTGGTTTTCAGTTCGCTGTCGGTTTTTTGGATATAAAGGAAGTCATTATGACACATCTACGAATAAATTGTAGCTTTTGAATTAATGAATAAATATTCTATTATTTCACAGCTATGAAAAGAAAACTTTTATTTAAATGACTCTAATTAAGAATTGTTCATTATGTGACATTAAACATTACACAATTTTTAAATAATTCTGAATTTTAGTAAAATTGTTGAAGTGATTTTTCATTTGGAAAAATAGATTAAATGTAATAGAAATACAGAGAATGTTATTTTTCTAATTTTTGTGTTTTATATTGAAGTTAAATAAATTTGTACGATTTTATAAAAATATGAAAGTGAAAATAAGAACAGTTTTTGATGTGTATTTTTTTGTAAACTAATTTGAGAAAATTTGCCATTTTTCAGTTTGCCGAAAATCGTTTAAAATTTCTCTTAGTTTTCATAAAAAAATTCGAAGAATTTCTGTCGAAATAAAATACTCTATTTTCCGTAGTTAAAAGAAATGAAGTACGTCTTGTAATTTTCAGCATAATTTTTACAAAAAAACAATGAGTACATACTTATTTTTGAGTTTTATAAATAGGTAAATTCTTCGTACTACTCAAAACCTACCGAGAAACTGAAACCTTTACTCTTCAAAGCGATTTTCTAATCATAAATGTTTCACGAAAAACGTTTTTTGAAATATAAAAACTAGGTAGACGCACGTTTTATATAATAAATATTATCATAGATTTAAAACAAACTAATGGGAAGCGATCAAAGTGGTTGACAAACAAGAAGAAACTCGTTGTGACAGCAAAGGAAATTATGCTGCGGAAAATAAATGTCCTCTGAAACAATATCACTCAAGCTTTACTATGAATTTTTTTGCCGAAGAAGAGCCCGTTCTCTTTGATCAAATAGACAATTAAAATACGAGATGAAGGAACACAGCGACTTGCCAAAGCAATAATGTCACCTTTGTTCATTATTTTTTCTTTCATTTGAATCTCTCTTAAAATTTTATTCTAAATTTAAACGAATGAATTTACGTGTAAAATTTTCACTTATTTGAATAACATATTAACTTTTATAGTTTAAATTCAGTGATTACAAATATTTTGCCAAAGGAAAATCTCTTCTTGTATGGCTAAAATGGAAGTGTATAAATTATTGTACTTATTATATCACCAATTAAATCTATGTATGGCTTCATTCCGAACATGTCAAAGCATAGTTCATAATCAAAACGAATATTAGTACAACGAAATAGCTTACAGAATGTTGTCTTATTATGGATCTTAGGTTATATTATATTTAGGTTAAACAAATTAAATATCTTAAAATAGAAGAAAATATGTTTTTTTTAATTGGTAAAATATTGTGTATGTAAATATACTTCTAAGTTGAAAAACATCCTTCCGCTTAACTGATATAGAAATCAATATTGCTAACCTAAATTCTGCTGTAATGAATTACTAATAAACGTTGTATTAAAAGTGACAGTGCAGTAAATAAAAAAATAATTTATGACACAAATTTATTAGTTTTATTGTTAGATATAAAATTTTACGGTTAGGAATTTTATTTCCCGAAAATGAAAAGGGTAAGACTAACTAAAAACATTGTGATGGTTGGTAGTTTTGAAGTACATTAAAATATATAATTGTTATGATCGCTCTGGTAAGATGGTATTTTAAGCTTGTTTTCTATTGGCTTCGATGATATTACATATGTGACTATTTTATAATATTGTTTTGTCATTTTATTAGGGACGGACTTATGTTAATTATTTTTTTCTGTATAGCAGTGTATCCAGTTCACCACAAAGCAAAGAAGACGGAGAAAATAAAAGTCTATCAACAGAAAGACATTTTGAAGAAATAAAAAGGCACAATCTTCGTCACGGAAACCGTGTGTCTCCATATTACTCTCGACTACTTAAGCTTAAAGTTGAATTGAACACCGAAGACAGTAGTGAACACCCTGTTAAAGTACGACAGAATAGTAAAATGATGAACTATAATGGGAGTTTGGCAATAGAAAAGAAAACAAAAAACGCCTTTCGAGATGACTTAGAAGAAGAAATGTGGGAACCTACATATCGAAGACTTGATATTCCTATTCATGAATTTGAAGAAAGATTTGAATACAAGCCGAAGGGTAAAAAGAAAATACTGGAAGAAGCGAAAAACGAAACAGAATCTCATTTTCATGATTCGAAAAATATTTCCGCACCATTGAAAATGCCTGAAGAGCCACCGGTTGAGGAAATTAAAAATATTACGGGAAGTCTAGCAGTCGAATTGCGGACAAACTCATCCAGCCTAACTAAAAATGAGACAGATTATTTAAATTTTTACGTAAGTATATATTTTGAAATTATTTAATTTAGCAATTAAATTATGTGAAATTACATGAAATGGTGATATATATCCATGTATATATCATGACAAGGATATAATGACTAAATACAATTTGAATCGGTTGTATACAAAAGGAATGTAACAGTAGAAGTATAGACATTAAGGCAAAAGGGCTAAATATGTGTCTGAAATAATTTTAATAACCATTGATTTGATTATAATGACATTCAAATGTGTAAATTATAAATATATATAATTAACGAGTTTATGATGAAGGGCTTTTACAAAAATCAATCACCATCAAAATGTTTTTGAGTAATTTGACATTTAGATATTTGCCAATTTAAAATTAGCAGGCTACGATGAGACTGAAATTTTTCATATTGTTAACTCACCCAACTTGTCTCATGAAAGGGTTTAGAATGGAAGAATTATGGAGGCTTAGTTGATGGTTTAAAATAAACATAGAGTTTAATTAAGCTCTGTTTATTTCTGAAATTGTTTGATAAAATAGTTTGTTTCATGGCAGTTCTATTGAATTCGTGTGATAGAATGCAAAAAGATGCCGAAATGTAGAACAAGGGTCGTGAGTGACAAAACATCTGAAAATGTATAAAGTTTCAACAATTCAAATTTCATATCCATACTAATAGTTCAAGCGTGTATTTTTCTTTTGAAATGAGCTTTTATTACATATCCTATGAGCAAGTCTATAATTTCATTATATTTATTCATATTTTAAAATTTATTCAAGTAACCTATATGATATTTCATTAACTTATTAGGGAGAATTCTTGAACACAACCGAAACTAATTCTACGCATGAACATAAACGAGTCGAACGAGCAGCTACAGGCCGGAAGGAGCGTATTTGGGAGTATGGAGTTATACCGTACGAAATTGATGGAAATTTCAGTGGTGTCCAAAAAGCCCTTTTCAAGCAAGCCATGAGACATTGGGAGAACTTCACGTGTGTAAAATTCGTCGAAAGACAAGCTGACCATAGAGATTTTATTTTCTTTACCGAACGTCAATGCGGGTAAGAAACTTTACCACAATATTGCTTCTTAAGATAACACAGAAACTTTAGTCAGTCAAACTATTTGGCAATATTTAAAATAAGGATGATTAATGATTTTGTTAGTGATTATTGGTACTGAAATATGCATGAATGTAACATGAAAGAAAGTATAACAATTAAAAAAATGAGTGGGAGAGAAAAATTGTATGTTAGTTTAAAATATTAATTTATCACTGAGTGAAATTAAATTGACGCGAAGTAACCGTAACAAGTCAAATGTTTTCTTAAGCGAATTTTACAAAAGTAGAACGTGCAAAAGTTGAGGCCCGCCTGTTATGAAAGTATTGAATGTACATAGTAACAAAGGTCGAATTTCTGAGTAAAGAAGTTTATCAATTATTGATTTGCAAAGTTCAAAATATTTAATGAAATAAATTGAAAGAGCTGAAATCTCATTCAAAAGTTATCGTGATATTAAAATCGACACTAAAGCTCGGTTGTGAATTGTGATAGGTCATGTTGGTTATATTTTTAGTTTAGCTCAAATTTGTCCCGTACTAAGTTAATAATTTTTGAATTATACTTTTCATAATTCATTTGAAATGAATAATTATTTGAATCTTTTTTTTGATCTTAAAGCTGTACTTAGTAAAAATAATATAAGTCGGCCAATTTGGCTTAATAATTGGAGCAATATCGCAGCAATCAAATGAGTTTGAGTTTCGTCCTAGCAAGACATATATTAATATATTTTTTTCCAATTTAAATTAAACATATGCTTTCTGAAGTTATTTTTTTTTTGTTTAATTGAATGATTGTGGTTTAAAGAATTCTGGTTTTATTAATTATAACACTATTTTAAATATATTTAGAAAATGAAGTAATATATAAACGGCCCTAAGCACACCAATAATTGTCGGTGAATTATCTTTTAGGTGTTGTTCCTTCGTTGGTAAGAGAGGTAATGGACCTCAAGCAATATCCATTGGCAAGCACTGCGACAAGTTTGGGATTGTGGTGCACGAATTAGGACACGTAGTCGGCTTCTGGCACGAGCACACGAGACCCGATCGGGACAACCACGTGCAGATCATTAGGGACAACATCATGGCGGGTAATATATTACAACTGTTAATATTATCTTAATTTAGTTGAACATAATTCATATAAAACCATTGATACTAAAAAAATAAGCGCGCAGCAATATTCTAAACGTATACATACGCACATTGTTACCTACTTCACTTGCAGTTTTTCGATTAAATGTATAACTTGGATGCGTATTATAATATAAGAACCAGATCGGTTTTTCAATTATTTATACCGTGGAAAAATTACTGAAATAGTTTGGTGTACTAAATTCGTTTATATGTATAATACATAAATTATTTCTTTTTGATTAAAAAGTATTGCATTTTACTCTCGCGGGTTAAATATTTCTACATTCTTAATCCAAAATAAAATTTTGACCTCCACGGTATTTATTTTATGAATTCAGAATATTAATTAAGACATGATTATTATGACGGTTATCAAGATAATAACATTATATATTATTAATAATACACTCGAGTGAAATCGATTTTCGCTTCAGGAGTAATTATCGACCTATGGATGTTTACATAAAATGTGGATCGGGGATTGTTGAAAATTGAAATCTTTCTGTTGCGATTACGCCAACACAAAACGCGTTCGGAAATTGGAAATCCGCATGCGAAAACGCATTAAAAAGCTTTTAGTGTCCGGCGGGGATTTTAAATAAAAACAAATTGCACCTATTCACGTACATATAATTGAAAACATGAAAAGATTTTGTTCATTGATAACATCAATAGAGAATCTCTATTATTCAGGAAAATTTTTATTTATTGTAAAGTAACTCAATAATTCAAATGTTTTCATTCGTATCATATCATATCTACTTAGTTAGACGTATGTTTTTATTATTTTATAATATTTTGAAATTATTTTTCTATTTATTAAGTTCATAAATTTCATAAAAATTTTATTTAAAAAAATAGTTTTTGATATGAACAATTTTTAGTGATTGTTTATTGATTTTTTTAAATGATAAAAACACATTACGAGCATTATCAAATGATTTCCTGTTCATAAAATATATTTTGGAAATAGTGCTAAAAATATGTTTTTTAATATATACTATATAATGCCTTTCCACTAAGAGACAGTAAACACCATACAAATAATAAACGTATTTACTATGAAAAACATAAAAACAGTAAAGGGTTTTAGTTGATGATAATTTTCAAACTTCAAAAAGGAGTATGTTAAAATGTCACTCAACATAGTTCCCTTAAAAACTTGCTTGATCATATAAGGGATGGGGTTTTTAATGCAATATTCTGTACGTGCATAAAAGACAAGCTTCCAAAAGGGATCAGTGAGTCAAGATTATGTGCTTTTTAATATCCACATATATGTAATATTACAGATTAGTACTATTTTTTCATTTTCAGTTATGAATATATGGAAAAAAACGAAAAGTGGAGAATTACTTTCATTTATGAAGTGCTAGGAAGTAAAAATGTCAATTATAATTAGTTTACAGATTAATTTCATAAATTATCAATGACGCTGTCAATGTTGTACCTGTCATCATTGCTGCGGATTTACATCGGAGTTTACTTCACAGTGTATCAACATTATGGTGTTTTTAATTATTCTATGAATATCCTAGAGAAATTTCTAGGTGATTTAGATAAATGCAGTATACTGTGCGAAAAATCAATTAAATTTTGTACCGCGGATGATTTTTTATGTGTTGAGATATACTCACTCTCCGTAGAACGCTGCTAAATTTCTGAACGTCTTAAAATTCACTTTAGTTAAATACTATGTTGATGGATAGTAGTTTGTTGTAAAAACAATTTTCTCAAAGATGAACTATTTACCCGAGAAAGTCACCCTATTGGTAGATTTGATTTTTTCAAAAGATATTTATATATACAATATTATTATTAGTATAGTACAATAGTATTATAACTGAGGGTGTGAAATTGGAAAATTATGCTTATTTGTTAAAATCTACTAAGTCACATGTCAGTGTGAATGCAACTATCTCTATAATATATAAGAGACGATTTGTTCTAAATTATTATATGCGTTGGTAAGGGATTAACTGCTATAGCCTCAAACATTTCTGTATTTCAACAAACATGTGAAAATTCTTATTAGCGCAATTCCCAGGCAATTGCCGTTGGCCCAGTATTCTATTGGTGTTTCGCGAATCGAAAATCGCGCAGAATTTGCTTTTGACGCTTTTAGTAGGGGAGGCCAGTTTCGAATTTTGCTTTTTTTCCAAATAGGCAGTCGTAGAGAGCGTCGATTTTGCTGAGCGCTTACGTCGTAGCACAATGGTAAAATGTACACGCTTCGTAGCGGTGGTTGTAGAATAGTATTAAACATGTTACAGATTTTTTGTTAAAATGAAAAGAAATGAATGATGACTAGCGCTAAAATTACTTACACTAAGCAGTAAAATTAAATCTTCATAAATAAAAAAAAATATTATTCAAACATTATAAATCAATACTATCGGCAAATTTTCATTTTATTTAAAGCAAATACATATTTCAAAAATCATCCAATCTTAAATTAGCCTTTTATTCTTTTTTTAACGGACTAAATATGAAGTCAATGGCTATATTTATCAACATCAGTATTTTTGAATAAATACTCGTCAACAACCCGGGGGAAAAATAAAAATGCAGAAAAAAATTATCCCACTTATAAAAAAAAAACTGAAATATAAAGTGTCAATAAAACATTTTTTTTTTTTTGGGATATCAAATTCATGGAGCGTTAAGATCTATGACGCGTCAGCATCAGAGCTCTTCAGGTCTCCTACATCTCTCATATATAGATTTAACTTGTTGTAATTGTTGTGTCATTGTTGACAACATTAGGTCGCAGCTGAGCCTTGGAACCCACAATGAGTGCAGCTCATGCGGACACCATACGCATTACATTCACTCATGCATACGCGTGCACACAGGCACACACACAGCCACACGCATGCATATACAATACGTAAGGAAATAAATTAGAAAGTCATTTTCAGATGCCGAGGTTGTCCATGTTGGGATTAAGATCTGTAACAACAAACCTATGGCGGGTCATCGAGCAGAACCGCTCTCGGCCTTAGACGATTACTCGGTACTGTCTCATCATAATTATGTAGATACGAAATTGTAGGGTTATAATGTTTGCCTATATCGCTGTGAAAGTTTCGAGACATTTCACGAACGAACTCTCGAATTGTAGGCATTTTCAAGTCTCTATGTAACAGCGAATTGCGAACGTACCACGGGGCATTACAAATTTGTCGCAATGATTTATTTTGAACAATTTGAAGTGTCTTCAGATGCTTCTGGTGAGCATAAGCCCACACTGGAGTAGCGTACACCATAATTGGTCGAGTTATAGCTGTATAGAGGAGCAGCTTGCTTTTGAGAGTAAGCTTGCTCTTCACATTGAGCATAAAGTTTAGTTTAGCTTTTACACCATAAGCTTGACGTTTTTTAATCGCGGTGTGCTCATAGAATTTTAGCCTATTGTCTAGAGTGAGTCCTAGATACTTGACAGTATTGGACCACTTGATTTCTGTATTTTGCATACGAATGCAATCGAAATTGGGTTTTCTAATGAAACCCTTTGAAAACATAACTGCAGCGCTTTTTTCGGTATTGATTTTAATTCGCCAGTTTTCACACCAGTCCGCTATGGTATCAGCCAATAGCTGGACTTGTGTGACAGCACTTTGCCGATTACGAGATTTTGATAAAATAGCAGTATCATCGGCGTACTGTGCTATAACTGCTTCGCTTTCCCCACCTCAAGGAATGTCATGCGTTTATATGTTATACAGTATGGATCCCAGGACGGAGCCTTGCGGGACACCTGCCTGGATCGGTCTTAAGGAGGATCGAATTACACCCATTTCGACTTTGAAATTTCTATCCGTCACGAACGAGTTGAGAATCTTTACTAGTGGTAATCCTATGCCAGCCTTCGACATTTTGAATACGAGCCCTTCGGTCCATACCCTGTCGAAGGCTTTAGCAATATCTAAAAAGAGGCCCGCCGTGACCTCTTTATGAATGAATCCACTTGCGATCAACTCTACTACCCGAAGAAGTTGGTGGTTTGTCGAGTGATTCGCGCGGAAACCATGCTGTGTATCTGGGATTATCTTTTTCTCTTCCACCACTTCTTGCAGTCTAGCTTTAATCACACGCTCTAGAATTTTGCTCATTGCGGGTAGCAAGCTTATTGGTTGATGGTTTATCGGAAGAGTGTGATCTTTCCCAGGCTTTGGAATTAGAATAATATCCGCTTCCTTCCAACGTGATGGAAAATATAGTAATATTAAGCACGCGTTGATAATAGTGACTAACGAGCTAATACCTTTAAGCGGTAGATGTTTTAGAGCCTTATTACCGATTCTGTCATTTCAGCTAACATTATAAGCAGTGTCTTAAAAGAGACATCAACATTCTATATTTTATTCATGACTAAGGCATTAAGGTTTTTGCTGTTTTAATAGCCATTACAAAAGAGCAGCTATTCAATTTAAAAGAACAGAGACAATGATAAATATTTTGTTTTGTTAAAAAAAAATACATAGAATCGTATTGTGCTACGTATGAGACAAAAAAAAATGCTGAAAGAAGTCATGGACGCTTTCACATTCCCCGAAACATTAAAATGGTAGAAGAATGGTATGACAATATATTATATTATAGAATACTTTCAATACGTTCCAAGATTCGATATGACTTTAACGCCGGCATGTAACTGAACGGTTATGTTTGTCACCTTATTCTATCGATTTATAGTTTTGTGTTCAAAAGCGTAGTGTTCTCTGATTTCTCCATTCAAAAGAGATAAACTATTTGCCCTTCCAGTAATAGCCCTCTCTTTATCTGCTTATCCTTAAAAAGAGAGGTTGAGCAACTGAATAATAGCTAGTTCTCTCGGAGCATCATCTCGGATGGCCAATTTTCATCAATTTTCATCAATTATATATATTCATATTTAATTCTTGTGTTAATATGATCCAAACACATACATTGCTGTTGAAAATGAGCTCAATATTGTATAATATATAGTCAACTATATAATTTTAAGCAGAAGGAAATGTATGTGCATGTTTTTTTTATCATTCAAAAGATGTTTGTAAGAAAGAGAAATATCCCTTTAATATCGGAGAGCAGTTGAATTGAACACTTTTATCGAATTTATTCATCACATTTTTTTTCATACACAGATATCGATCGAATTATTAGATTTTTTTTCATGAAATAAAAAGCCAATTTAGAGAGAAAAAAAACCGCCAGGTTTGCAAGAGTAATGATGTTTTCACGCCGACCAAATAACGTATGTCGCGCTGTTCAGCTAGCTAGTAGATTTTCTATGGGTGCCATTCGAACGAACGAGCTTTATATCTGTGTAAACTATAAATATCCATTTGCGTCTGCATTTACAATTCCGAAGAAAAGATTTCCGGAGATTGAATAAATTTATTTATTTGTGGTACGTATTCAGTTACTTTCGCACACCGCACAACATAAACTGTTTTGAGAGTGTAAAAAAACGTTTAAATATTTAATTTAACTTGCCGCCCCAGTAAATAAAATTATTTTGTGTTTGGCTAAAAGCGGCTTCATTGGATGTTTTCAAGAAGTAAATCATTCAAGGAAAGTCTACATTTTATAAATAAAAACACATTTAGTTTTATATAATGTTTTAATACAACTTATATTAAGTTCTTCTACAAACGAATTCAACAATTTTAAAATGATATATGATATCGGCTGAAGGTGCTTGATGGAATTTAACGATGGAACGACCCGGGTTTTGCCTTTCGGCATCATCAGGCATTCCATCGCACGGATGCAACAGAACTGACAACTGACAGTGATGTCGTGTCGTTAATGATAAAGCTTTTAAATGGCTTATTACGTGATTATAACAAAACTGTTTTTTTTTATATATAACACGATGAATATATACAAAACGTAGAGTGTATGTATTTTATAATTACTTTATAAAACAAGCATAAGTATCAATTCAGTATATAAATTAATATTTATAACATCTTCGTGATACAAAACTTAGTCTTATTGAAGTGCATCAAACATAAAATAACACCATCCTTTTTTATGAAGAACTTTTTGTTCGAATGCAATTATTTTTAACTACTTGCTAACGTGTTTATTTTTTTAAATAAAAGTATCGCTCGAATAATTTTATTAAAACTTTGTGAATACCGTAGACTTTTATGCTCAAGACGAGAAGTTTCATGGGAAGCATTATAATCATATTACAAATGTCCGCATTTCAGTTGCTTGCCATTTCGCGACGCCGCATTTTAGAGGCCTATCTACGTCTAAGCATATAATTGCATTATATTATAGCGATTCATTATAGTTTATCAGTCGCTTTGAACTTCTTTTAAATGAAATTACATGTGGAGTCACAATTTGTGCTGTTATTAAAAGAATGTCTCGATCTATATTCAATATCAAATCAACACATTGATTGAATTGGCATTTACTTGGTAGAACTCCACTATAACACAATGAAAAAAGCAATTGACTTTAGTTCTACAAAATTTATAAGACGTATAGTTGTAGCTATTTCGGCCTCCTTCATCAGAACTATCAGTGAAGGTGTAAGACGAAATAGTTATCAACCGCATATAAAATCAACATTCTTCAAACAGATTATACTGATTTTAATAATTTTGATACAGGGTGTTCACCGGGCTTAGAATTCAAAAGCTTTACTTTATTTTTGTAGACCTTTATGCAAAAAAAAAATAGAAATTTTTCATGCTGATAAATGATTTATTGGACGATTGGAATTCCGTGCGTTTGAAAATATCAGCTTAATGTACGTTTCTGTTAATCTTATAAATGCTTACTTTGATAAAAATGTTTTTATGATAAAAGACAATGTCTTAAAGAATATTTTTCCATAATAAATTTACCCCTTCCATCCTTCACGACTGCCAAATATGAATTGATAAAACTCATTTTTACTTAAATAAAAATAAAGAACAAACTGTATTATAAAAATAATGTTTGTCAGGACTTTTTCGATTCGAAACTCCCACTGCTTGTGCGATTAGTTGTGCTTTAGCTAGTTATGGATATTTTTATGGAATCGTTTATACCGTGATAAAACTGACAATATAATACTATGAACAGCTTTAGATATGGATAGATCCTATCTCTATCCACGTGCAAAAAATATGAATTATTTTTTCTATCGTTTTAAAGATTCATGCTAATATATATGCAACCAACAAGAGCTTTGATTTCTTGTTTATAACATATTGTTCTTTCTCACACATATTGTCCTAAAATTGACAAAGTTCATAGCCCGTTCTTTCTGGACTTGTCGTCTCTGAAAAAATATATTGAACGAACAGTTATCGTAAAAATTGGATGTCGAAGTACTCGACGCCATTGGGCAAAATCTAAATTGTGTCCATGCCGTTGATTTATAAAAGGTTCATAAAGTACTTTTACCTTGACAGATGACTATTCAAACGCAAGAAGCTCATACGAGTACTTAACGAAAATGCGTATATCTAGATAACGTCGCGAACGAGATTCGGCGTTTTTTCGCGAAAATCGCAAGTCATGGAGAACCTAAGTGTTTTTTTTATTCCATAGGATGCGGAGATAATCGTTGTGCCTACAGCCATCTTCCCGTGCAAAGCGAAAACCCTTGTAACGGGCGAAACCTGAAATATTACTGAGCTTTTCTACGGCGGGGAGCTTTCTGATCAGGGATCGAGCTTTTTATCATATAATAATACATCGTCTAGCTTTTTAAACTCCACTTCACTGCATAATGGGAGGCTGTAATTTTATACGGTGACGTTTGCTTTTTCGGAATTATATTTGAAGCAGTTTTTTCTTTTGCTGAACCTGAAAACTTCACTTTCAAATATCAAAAATATATAAAATCGTACCAAATAATATTTGAGTAAATTATGAAAAAAATAAGACATTTTCAACAACAATTCTAATTAGCAATAATCTGTTTAATATATATATACACATTTATATGCATATATATTTTATACATTTCAGGTCCACTGAACTACTTTTATGACTTGGATAATTTTCATATTTATATTATGATAATGCTAGTTAAGATGTTTATGACTTGTTCTTTTGCTGTTACAGGTCAGGAATACAATTTTAACAAATTGACAGAAGAAGAGGTTAACTCATTAGGTCAGGGATATGATTATGACAGTATAATGCACTATGCCCGAAATACATTCTCAAAGGGAACATATCTGGATACAATTCTACCACTAGAAGTGCGAGGAAGAAAAAGACCGGAAATTGGACAAAGAGTGCGCCTCAGTGAAAGTGACATCGCGCAAACCAACCTCTTATATAAATGTCATAGTAAGTTAAAAACAATAAAGTATTATCTAACATATAACGTAAGTTAACTAGAAAATATTCTATGGCAGCCAAAGCATCGTAAAACGTTTTACCAGTGGTTGCTTCAAATTGAAAATTACTAAAAAATTTAACATAACATAAGTACAGTAGAACCCTGATTCATTATTTTTACAAGAACACGATGTATATTTATTTTCTGTTACTCAAATTGAGGTCTAATTTTATTCATGTAGAGAATTTTCGTTGCATGTTTTTACTACGTAAAAGAGAACACTGACCGACTGGGCAATAAAACTGATCAGTCTGTACATATGTGGCCAGTGGGTGAGTCATTAGCGGAAATATTATGAACTGTCCTAACAACAAGATATTTGTTGCATACCTGTAGTCCTACTTTTCTTTAGGATAATTGTTAAATAAGATAGAATTTGCTGATGAAAGGAATGACTAATTTTCAATAAAAATAATACATTGGAATAATATTTGTGATGAAACAACAATAGTGGCCGAATGCAAGCGAATAGATTCCGGATAAACAAAGTTATCGAGATCATTTCAATATTTAAGCCAATCATAGTTTTAACAAAAAATATTCCAATATTCATCAGATCTTCTGGAATTGTTTATTTTCTTTTTAAGAATGCGGAAGAACTCTACAAGAAAATTCCGGCATTTTTTCGTCACCATCATACAACAGTGGAAGTCCGTCGGCTGAAGGAGAACGATGCGAGTGGAGAATAACAGCAACTCATGGAGAGAGGATTGTTTTAAATATAACAGGTTTGGCCCAAAAATATGCTTTCACATAAAATTAATACTTTGATATGAAATTAATCTGTTGTCAATATAATTTCCTGTATCCTTTTTTTGAGGTAGTTGCAAAGTGTTTCAGTAAATCTTTTGAAAGGAATCGATTGAACAGTTATAAATATGTCCTTCCATAAGAAATGAAGATGTCACTTGAAAAACGCTGCATGCAATTTTACAGGATTTGAGACAAACTGTTTAGACTTGTAGCATCATTTTACCACATATATTTTATAACTTGTCATAAAACCTCCAAATAAGAGAACTTAAAGTTTTCACTCAATGGCAAGGGAAATAAAGTTTCACCGTCAATTAAAAAATATTTTTTAGAATGTACAGGTCCAAAATCTTAGTGATAGCTTGGGAGTGAATGTCGAATTCTCATGATAGTTATTTTTTCTAGATCTGGATATTTATAAGTCAGACAACTGCCAGACTGATTATTTAGAAGTACGTGATGGTTATTGGTTGCGTAGCCCAGTGCTGGGGAAATTCTGTGGAGCCGGAAAGGAAGTTCCTACTGTACTATCTTCAGGTCCTCGACTCTTGCTGCATTATGTCTCAACTCCAAGACCCCATCCACATAAAGGGTTTACAGCATATTATGAGGGTAAAAATCAAACATTTATTCTGTAGAACATTACTAATAAATATAATAAGAGGATTTTGTGTGATTGTTTGTCTGTGCTATTATAAAAAAAATACTTGCTTGCTAAAGTAAAGTTTATTATTAAAATAAATATTTTATTGTAAGAATTTTAGTGACTAGTGAATCATCCAATTTAGCGTTTTACGATTTAGTGTTAAGATGGAGATGTTACGATGTGACAATAATCATTCTGATACATATTTATTCATCTTTCTATTAAAGCCGTGTGCGGTGGTGCATTAGATTTAGAAGCCGGCGGACATTTAGAGTCACCAAATTATCCTGATGATTACCGACCCAACAAGGAATGCGTTTGGAAACTGTCAGTGCCACAAGATCAGGTATGTCAAAATTCATTAATTGATATAATAGTTGACTTAATCAATAGTTTTCGAAACTAATTCACAGGTGTCAGGTGGTATTTTATTGAAAGTACATTTTCTGAAAGTAATACTATAATTAAATAAGAGTATTGAATTTTCTCTGCAGGTGGCTCTCAAATTTCAATCTTTTGAAGTAGAAAACCATGACAATTGTGTTTATGATTATGTGGAAGTCAGAGATGGCCATTCAGCTGATAGCCCATTAGTGGGAGTTTTCTGTGGTTATAAAATTCCTCCAGACATAAGGTAAGAACATTTTCTTCAAATAATGAACTTGTATTATACTCGAATAATATCTTATAGAAAACAATTTAGTAGAAAAATATACTTCTAGATCGATGAAACTTAACGCTAGAATGTTTTATGTTGAACAATTCGAAAAGTGCATTTGCAATTCTGTTTGTCACTTTAAAACAATGATGTTCCAATATTACTTAAAATACTTATTTTTTTCTTAATATATTGATTATGTACCATATAAGAAAAATGTTTCATTTATTTCTAATGATATTAAAATAGTTTTCATTAAGATATCTATTTTAAAATGAAAAATATAATTTGTAACACATCTCTTTTGAAAACAATGTTGAAGTAGAAAAAGTTCACCTTTTCCGAGATTTAGAGATTTCCGTAAGATTGTTGAGTTATTTTGGGTATAAAACATATATATATATATATATTATCGCTTGGAATGATTATTTTGTGTTTAAATAGGTCGACTTCTAACAAACTCTGGGTAAAATTTGTATCTGATGGATCAGTACAGAAAGCTGGTTTCTCTGCCACGTTTATGAAGGAGTTGGATGAATGTGCTGTCCAACAGCATGGTTGTGAGCACGACTGCATAAACACTCTCGGAGGATTTGAATGTTCTTGTAACATTGGATATGAACTGCATTCAGATGGAAAGAGTTGTGAAGGTAACAGTTTGAATTATATGAAGAAGAATAAATCAAAGTATAATTTACGAGATCAATTGAGGATACTTGATGGAATTTCAATATATTACTTGAATTTTTGAAACTTTCCATATGGATGCTAGGCTTAGGGTCTGTGTTTTTCCTTTGTAATTAATTCCTCTTTTATATAATCTATACAAACTATCTGTTGTGTATCATTTCTATAGCATCTGTATGATAGAATACCTGATGATACCAGAAGGCTAATTCTGGTTGTTGCAAGTGACAAAACATAAAGTATTGTACAAAGTTTCAACAATTAAAATATTAATCAAAGCATACCTAGAAAACAATATCTGTGTTGTGTAATATATAACTCTTAACAATTAATAACATTCTTAAGTTGTGATCAGATTTTTTTATTTCTTGTGAATAGAAATATTTCTAACACACCTGTCAGTATAAGATCTTTAACATATGCTAAGCACATTTTTATTATTCCACAGATGCTTGTGGTGGTGTCTTCGATGATGCAAACGGGACAATAACCAGTCCATCTTTTCCGGAGCTGTATCCTGTAGGCAAAAGTTGTATGTGGGAGATCATTGCTCCTCCTCAGCACCGCATCACCCTCAACTTTACTCACTTTGATCTCGAGGGAAACAACATCTATCAACAGGTAAGGTATGACACATTTTTGACTTTAAAACACTGAACTGTGAATCAATAATAATAATTCTTCAGGCTATGTAAATCTCCCGACATATTCAAAACCAAATAAAGATATATTTGTTATAGACTTACTAATTCAAAGAATTCTATAGTGGTATCTTACTTCATTTCACAATATGAATAGAACTAAAACAAATTACTGTCCACTATCCTACATTGTTGCCCTGGTAAGTGCAGTTTTTTACAATAATTTTTAATTTAAAATCTAGAAAATTACTAGATGTATGTCAAATCTCTGACCATGACAATTGTTCAACAAATTCACTCTGATTATGTACTCCTATGTCCATGACTTGCTAAGTCTGATATCTTAAAAGTGCTTAAGTATCTGTAATATTATTTAAGCCATTCTGCAAATTAGCTTATATTTTGCTCCTTAAACTCTTGAGATGGCTGATTGCAGTGTTTTAACGGATAATCATCAGAAATTAATAACAATACATATATTTATTTTTAGGAGTGTGAATATGACAGCTTGACAGTACACAGTAAACTTGGAGCAGAAGTTCTACGGCGACATGGTGTGTATTGCGGTTCAAGAATTCCTGCTCCGGTAGTGAGCGAAGGGAACGCCTTGAGACTCATATTCACATCGGATAAAAGTGTGCAGAAGTCAGGATTTTCAGCAGTTTACTTCACAGGTTAACTAAAAAATCATTTAAATATATACATTTGATGTAATGTGTTATGTGATTGTATATTTACCCTCTGGTGATCAATGCCAGTAAAGTGGATTTTTTAGTGTATTGATTGGATTGCCATTCACTTGAGAGAACTCCATTATAACACGATGAAAAAAGAGCCATGAATTTTAGTTCTACAAAATTATTTTTTTAAAAATTGTTGCTAGCTATTTCGGCTCACGCCATCGTCAGAACTATCCTTAAATGAATATTTGCTTATCTATATATAGCTGTGTAGAAAAGGTACATAATAGATTGCTTAACCCTCTACGGGGTGCTTCTTTGTTTCTGTAATAGACCGTTTCCGTGCCATATGTAAACTTATTGATATAGCCGCCTTTTAGGTTCATTTACAATTTTTAGTTTTATTGTGAGCAAGAAACAAGGTAGGTTGGCTAAAACTGTTTTTTTTAGTTTTTTATGCCATGCAGAGGGGGTATATTGAGTAATTTCCTGTTTATTTAAAGATTGTATGTCTTGAAAATCGACATTTATTAAAAAATTAATAATAAACTTAACAGAAATTTGTGTAATCTCTTTTACAGATAATGATGAATGTGCTGTCAATAATGGAGGATGTCAACACGAATGTACAAACATAATGGGATCTTATCTTTGTACATGTCATAATGGCTTTATGCTAGATGAAAACAAGCATGACTGTAAAGAAGGTGGATGTAAATACGAGGTCACACAACCGCAAGGTTCTATAAACAGGTATTTTATTTTATTACTGTTCATCATCTGCATTCATAAAATTGTAAATATGTGTACATTATTTTACAAATTTACCATCAACATTTTTCTAAGCACATTTTCCTGACTAATTCTTTTCTATTCAACATGTTTTCAACACATTCATGATGCTGACAATATAAGAGAGTGACGTTTATAACAATAAAAATATTTATTAGGTTTTCATGGGTAATGAATTCTATAACATTGATTATTAAAGTTTTTTGAGAGAATTTTATCAAATCTACATAAAGCTAATAAAACACTTAACACAGTATAAAACAATATATTATAATAATATTTAAAAATATGTTTCTATTCTTATTGGATATACGCAGGGCTTCTTTCTAAAGTAACGCGATGGAATGTCATTCTGGCATCTTTCTTCATTGTATTACTGTGCTTCATGACAGTAAAAGCGGCTTTAAATTTCATTTAAATGATATTTGAACATAATTTTATTTTATAAAAAGCTTAACGTGAAGTGAGTTCCGGCACCTTTTTTTTCTAAATAAAGGCCTTGAATATACATAAAATTATGTTATCATAATGTTATGTGTTATAATTATACATCCATAACAAATTCAAGATTTTCCCATACAGATTCAGATTGTTTGGGTCTGTCGTTGAAACTAGAATCACAGTTAGGGTGATTCAAAATAATTACTCTCAAATATTTTCGTTCCAGTCCTAATTACCCAGATCAATATCCCTCACGCAAAGATTGCGTGTGGCATTTTACAACCACTCCCGGACACAGAATAAAACTTCTGTTCAATGTTTTTGAAATGGAACCACATCAGGTATGTTTGTGTCATGGATTTTCATAGCATTTACTTAATTCTACTCATTGCATTTACTGAGCTACACTTCTCACTGAAAATTTTTTCAATTATTGCTATTCATTATCTTATTATAAGAAAGTTTGATCATGGATTGAAAAAATGGCATGATTCACCTTGAAATGCATTACATACACAGATCAAAATCTTTAAATAATCAAATTCAAAGTTTTCAGCAGTTATAATATACTTTTATCCTTAGATAACCAAAGAAAATTTCAGTAGAGCAAATTTTTAAATGTGATATATGTGATTACAAATAGGAAGCTTGTCTTTGTCTCAGCATAGGTCAGTATTTATAACAGCTACAAGAGTGGGTTTGCACAATGTAGACATTTCTACTTACAGCTCTATTTTTCAATGCTCTACGATACTTCTCTATCCATTATTTATCAAAAATAAATAGTGTTTTGATGCTACAAAGAACGTGTCATCATATAAAGTGTCATATATGTCCGAGTTATTGGTCATTTACTCAATTTAGTTTTATTTTTACATATATAACTTTGCTATTTATGATTTTTTTCTTTACCTCGAAAACGAAACATTTACATAGGTCTCACAAACTTGGTCTCAAAACTTATTTTGGGATTTGACTTCCAAATATATAAATAATAAAATAAAAAGATTCGTTTAACATTATGGCTCAATATTACTCAACTGATTTTTTTTTAAATCTTAGCGATTCTGCAATGAGAGGAAATACTTATCCAATTAAAAGCAGCTGTGCTGAAAACTCAGAGGTATATATATATCATATAAATATTTTCTCTGTTTATTAGGAGTGTGCCTACGATCATGTAGTGGTTTATGATGGGGATAGTCCTGAGTCTCGAACACTTGGGAGGTTTTGCGGTAGTAAAATACCTCATCCCATAATTGCTAACTCCAATCAAATGTTCATGGTCTTCAAAAGTGACGCCAGCGTCCAGAGGAAAGGGTTCTCAGCAACACACACTACAGGTAAAGAGTTAAACATTTTAAAGTACTTACATTGACAAAATAAATTTAATAAATAAATCTTTGAAATAAGTTTCAAATATTTTATATAATTAGTAACTAGACTGGAATATTAAGATAATGGATTATTGAAATGCTTAATTGACTAATGCAGGATTGATGGATTAATATTTTAAATAAAATCATTTAATTCAACAATTGTAGATGTCACTCTTCTTCAAATAGAAAGTTTTTAAAATGAATTCCTCTGGTTTTTTTAAATAAGCACCTCAATTATTCATAAAATGTCATAAATTTGATTAATAAATAAACAGATAATTCAAAGACATTGTAGTACTTAACAGTTTTTAACATAAATATGCATCTTTAAAGTTTTAGATTTTCAGGTGATAGCAGTTGTCGAATACAACATATTTTCTGTTTCCTTATTTCTAGCATGCGGAGGACGTCTTTTAGCAACATCACATGTCAAACACCTCTACTCTCATGCGCGTTACGGTGATGACAGTTACGAGTTTAAGGCAGACTGCGATTGGACTATTGAAGCAGTTCAGGGCCGTAACGTTCTGCTCACATTTTTAACTTTCAATATTGAAGATGAAAGAGATTGCGGCTATGATTATGTAGAGGTGTTTAACGGTCCTGATGCTTCTAGTGGGCCGAGCTATGGAAGATTTTGCGGGAATTCGGTAACCAAGTCATTTCTTCTATAGCTTACATGAAATTATTAATAATAATAAATAAACTATTTCAAAATTAGGCATTTAAATACTAGAAATGGTATATTATAATATATGGTAGCCTTTTTTTATTAAGGTCATATCTTCTATGACGGTGCCATTTTTTCAGTTTTATATTTAATTTACATAAATTGATACCTTCTAAAAAAATAGTAATCATTATCCACGAATTGTGTAATAATATAACAAATGATAAGTTACTTATAAATAAAATTTCTTTTTTATTTACAGATCCCGACAGAAATTATTTCGATGAGTGAATCATTGCTGATTCGATTCCGTTCCGATGATACAATGGTTTACAAAGGCTTCTCAGCATCTTATGTGGCGGTGGATCCTGATCCGATAGATTCGGAAGAAATGGCAGTGAGTAGAGCCGCTATTCCTGGACCGAGCAACCGGCAGCACACTAAATGGAGCAAGCCCCGATCTTCGCGAGTTCATCATCCGTTTATTCAGAGGCATCTCAAGCCGTCAGACTATTCCAACCAAAGAGGAAGTAAACACTTATAAAATGTAAACTACACAATGTAATGTATAGGGCCAAGCAATGTGGTAACATTTTCACAACTCGAGTCATTATATTTCATGTTTTTTTAATACCAGGATTTTTGAGGTTATTTGACTGAAGTTATGAATAAATTCAGCGTCTAGGTATTAATGTCATTCATTGTTGAGTGAGAGGAATGTGTTTTTTAATGAAACGTAGAACCGTATTATTTACGGGTTACTATTATAAGGAGTGCGTGCTGCATATTATAATATGTGTAAGGCTGAAAAATAATTTATGAATGAAAATCATATCACGGAAAATATTAGTATAGTTTTCATGTGAATTTTTTACATGGGCAATATTGTATGTAGATATTTTATAAATGGAAGATAATATACTCATTTTTATAATAGTCAATCAAATAAATAAGACAGTTTTTTTTAAAATTTTTTAGTGAATTCATTGCCTTATCGGCTGTTTATTACACAAAATATTAATTCTAAGTAATTTCTCATAAACTTTTTACATAGGTACCAAACATTTTATCTCATAGTAAAAACTACTGTGTGAAAGAGTATTGAATAGATTTGAGTACGAGCGAAGAAAAATTTTGAGCATTGAGAGGTTATTTTTTTATATTCATTGAATGTGTAAAAAAATTTTAGTGAAAAGCATAAATATTCTCATAAGGTTACTTCTTAACCATTATTTTGACTAATTGTAATTTCAGTTTCACAAATAGATACCATATTATTTATATACATTACATTGAATTATTATTTTGGTTTGTAACATCACTGATTTATTTAAGGATCAAATAACCATCACTTGACAAATGTGTCAATAGATGTCAGATAAAATAGCTATAAAACAATTACTTAACTCATCAACAACAAGCAATGCCTAACTGTCTAAATAATGCATTAAGCATTTTGATTGATAAATCTTTAAATCCAATCAGCATAATGGAGTTTTGCTTTGCAAGTTTTAAGTTGAAATTGATGATTCAAATTAACAATTCGGAAGCAACAAACTTTACACTCTAGGATGACAATATGTATAAAATTTTTCCAGTTATTGAGATTTTTCAATAGTAGAATATCTTTCCATATAATAAGATTGACGTTAGGGTCACTTCCTATTCCAAATAGAGCATTTTTGAAACTGGTTTCATCACATGACAAGTAGTTGCACATTTAATGACAGCGCCAAGAATATTTCATATTGCCAAAAATAGTTTATAGTTTAACCAAACAACTTATATTATTATGAAATAGACAAGAATTATTAATAAGTTTCCTAAATTAGTTGTGTTCATAGAATGGGACATATTAGCGTCGATCCAAATAATGGTTTCGCTAGATTTTTCAAAATAAACGCCATTTATTTGACAGAATAAAAAGTAGACGGCGTTGACTTTTTTCGATCTCTCTAATTTTGCTGTCATAGTGTAAAACCAAACTAAAATTTATAAGTAAATGAAGGACAATACAATAATTAAAGTTTGTTTAGTTTAAGAACTCACATGTTCATTAGGTTTTAGTGATTGTATACTTTGTGAGTAAAATGCAACTTTACCTAATAATTTCTATACTGTAATGACTAGCAATATTTTTAGTTATAGAATTACGACATGAAGTACTTGTTTAAATTTATATTAAAAAATAGTAATTGTTACCCAATAGTAACTCCATGATAATCGCAAATACTTAAATTTAGATTTCCATGTTGTATTTTAATTTGCAAAAAAGCATTCCTGCGAAATGAAAAGCAAAAGTAATTTATTCTTTAAGGTCAGTTATTTTACTGGGGCATTGGTCAAGTGGTCAATGTTGTTCGCTTCAGTTACGCTACCCAACGGTTTCAAGTCTTGATTTGGATAGTTTCATAAATTGATTGACTATATGATTACTGTTTGAAAGCATCAAAGTTTGAGATGTCGAAATTTTCCTTCTGAACGTATGATTCTCAAATTCGGGCAAAGCGAGAGTGATAAGCGAATTACTAGTTCTGTCCTTCAATTCTTACTCTTTGAAAAATAGAGGTTGAGCAATTGAATAACGAGCAGTTCCTGTGGTAAAGGCCCTCTCTGTATTTTAATAGACATTGTGGGTAACCAATATGGCACAATATTTTTTTAATGTATAATACCACACAGATTTATGATTGAATTATTCATGCTTGAGATTGTGGGTATGGTTAAAATAATACAAATAATTTTTGCTTTGAGAAGGCATCAGCAAATTTTTTTGTCATTGATATGTGTTAAATAAAATTGGGTAATTGTAATGGTATCATTGAATTACATAAGTTTTTATTTGCCAAACACTTAACTCCGTTTCCAAAAATTAACATATTTGTATGCAATTTTGTAAATTATGAAATAATATTTGAGATTAATACAGCATACTAGTAAAGATGGTTGAATCAGTAGGTTTCTTCAAATTGAATTGAATGTTATGGGATTGATTTTTTGTAACCTTTTTGTTGCAAAAACCTTTGCATATGAGGCCTTAAAACAATACATGCTTGAAGTTTTTTTTAAAGCATGTCAAAATTTCAAAATAAAGCCCATTGAAAATACTATTTCACTTCATTGACACAATAGCATTTTCTTTTCTTATAAATTTAATTTATTAAATTGTAATATTTCCTGAATATTCAAAGCCCAGTACTATAATAAAATGAATAATGTTTTTATTTAATTTACTTTAAAAATGGTGAAATTATATTGTAAATATGTAAATTAAAAAATAATTTCACACTTTGGCGTGTTTGGGAGTTGTGTTGTGTAGCAGTGTAAAAGGTTAATACAAAATAATTATTATTATGATTTAGAATTAAATATTTTATTTTAAAGTGTCATATCTTTTCTGTGTTATGCTGCAATCGCATACATAGAAGTATAATTACATTTAGTTATATAACTAGAATATTGTAATATTAGAAATTTTGTAACAACCAATAAAGTGATGAAAGAGTCAAAACACAAAAATTTTCTGAGTATTTATAAAAACTCCTTCCACCATATTATCAATAACCATTGAAAACTTAATTGCCACCATAACAGAACAGCATTGAAATTTGCAATGTTATTTAAGGCCAGCATATTATGTCCATGCAAACTTTCAATTTTTAGGTTAGTTAGATAGGTTGACAATCTGTATGAGAACGAATGTTTCACTGTTATTGTCAACACATTTTACAAACATAAATTTTTATTCATTGAATCGGCAATAGAAGTCTGTTATAAGCTATTAAATCTACAGTTTCTTTTGTTTATTTTTATGTAATTGTATCATAAATTTGATTGAAGTTTGAGTCATTTTTGGTGGCTGTCTGTATACACGATAGCAAAGCAGTTGTGACGAAAGCAAGCTGTGACGAGTAAGGTATTTGTATATTTACTTACTTATTTCATATGAGTATTACATATATCTATCTCTTCAAGAAAGTCCAAGCTACACATATGTTACATAAAAATAATGATTATCCTTTGTTTCCTTTATGTACTAACACAATCAAGTTATGTTACTTGTGCAGTTTTTACGAGATTTCATGAGACGAGTTAGTTAGTTTCGATAATTTGTAAGTCTGAAAATCTTTAATTGTACCTATCTTCTTCTCCCATTGAAGTTCTTGGTGGTGTGTGAGCAGAAAAGACGACATCAGATATTGAAAACAAAGTATGGTTGCTTTTTGGGGAATGTGAGCATATTTTTATGACGATGTCACAAATATGATTGGCTTCTCCACATACTGGATTATCCCTATGTGAGTTAGTAAATAGACGAGATGGATATCGAAATTCATTCATTAAAACGTGCTGCAGGTGTGCAGGGTATTCCAAGTTACGGTGTAACATATGTTCAGTCCATACAAAGAAAGGAAATAAAAGATATATGTGTAACTTTTGAGACGTTCTTTTACAAAGGGTTGAATTGTTTGATAAATATTACACTTTTATCATGTATTATTGAAATCAATTTTATTCTGGAAATATATATATAAAGTGAAAAGAATGTTTAAAAAAAAAAAAACTTGAATTGAATATATGATAACCGCCATATACAAAATTGTGTAATTTTAATTGATAACAACACTGATTTTGAAGATAGAGTGATTATTGCAAATATTGTTTTCTTTTGCATCTGTTGCTTATTTTTGCTCACTGCATGAACCTGTAAAAATCAGCAAGACCAGCTCAAAGTGTGTTAAAATTGCTTATAGCACAAATTTAACAAACATAATTTTTATATTTTACTACAATTTACTTATATGTAGATATAAAAATAATATTCAATGTTGTTAAATAGCAGAACATTAAAGAGGCAATAATAACATATCACAAGGAATTATTAAGATATTGAGGTGTATATAACCTTTCAATGAAAAGTCAAATTCTTTGAGCTAAACAATATTTATTCATTTCATAGAAATCAACGAAACATATGACAGATTTTGATACATACAGTAAGTATATATATGTTATTGCATTATATGTTGATTAATAAATAAAGATACCTATACTGCTATAATTTCCTGGCAAGCAATATCCTCTGAAAGATTGAACAGTAATATTGTAGGCGCGAAATCGCAACCATACAATTCTTTACATCTTTGTATGTCAAATTCATGACATAATGAAACTATTTTCATCACTTAAAAGTATTTATTGTTTTATGTAATAAATAGTTCGCCAATGTTTTATGTCTGTATTTGGAGTATAATAACATAAAACTTTAAAGCCACTTCGATACTGGATGATGGAATAAATTTATTATTGTTAATGGTGTGACATGTTTGTTACCTTCAGCTAAAAGCCGGCTTAAAATTTAACATATTTTTTATTCACAGTGTCGTGAGATATAGCACCACCAATAAAAAAAACTAGGGCATTCCAAGTGTCTAGATAGGTACTTGCCCTGTTTTAAATATTTAACACGTTTTATGATATCACACCACAAGTGAGTAAATTAAAATGAAACAATTATTCATTAAAATGACAGAAGGAGTTAAAGGTCTGCATTGCAAATGAATCTATTTCCCTCAGAGTGTTTTCCAGAATATTTATAAAGACACTTTCCATAGGCCCCTGAAATTAAAATAAAAATAGTTAATTTTAATGTTGAAATCAATAAGCCTACAAATTAAATCACAACTTGGGCATCATAATATTCTTCATTCATAAAGATTGCCTTTTGCAACTTTCATGGAAAGAATATTTTTTTTTATATTTATTTTAAATTAATTGATTCCAAATTTTGATGGAAAATATTCTGATTACTTAGAATTGTTTTCTCTAGTAATAAATTTAAAATGAAAGCAAAAACAAACACATAAATTGCTGCCTGTGTTATCTTAGATTGAATTCAGAGGAAATTGTTTGTACAACATAAACAAACAAAAATATATGGTTACTACTCACATTAAATTTTTTGAAATTTATCAGGAAGAAATATTTATTCATACAAAACAAATAAACAAGAAAAAAATACAATGCATTGGTATGCATTTTTTCAAAAACACAATATGTTTAAATATTTGAATCGGTGACTGTGAGAAGAGGTGAAATAAGCAATCACATGGAAACACATTCTTTTTCATTGACAAAAAAAAAAAAAAACAGTTGATGACTGCTTATACATGCCATATCATAAAATTGAGCAAAGCTAATGTAGTATTTGATGATAATAGCTCTTCAGGCTGGGATGATGTGCCAGCGTTAACATGTTGTGCAGGATATGAAAAACAATACTCTGTTATATTGTACATTTTTAACAGTATAAGTTTTCATTAAAATAACTCAAGTTCTTTAAATAATGGATTTAAGTAATTTATGATATCGACTGAAGGTGCTTGATGGAATTTCAATATCAAATTTAAATTGGTACAACTTTGTACGATTCCACATGTTTTGTCACTAACGACCCGGGTTTCGCCTTTCGGCATCTCAGGTTGTCAGGCAGCATTGTCAGTTCTGTTGTATCCATGTGATAGAATGCCTGAAGATTCCGAAAGGCGAAACCCGGGTCATTAGTGACAAAACATGTGGAATTTAAAACTATTTTTATTTAAATCCTTCAAAGAATTATGCCTATGAAAGCAATATATCTGGAGAATTTTTAATTTATTTAAAATAGTAAAAAAATGTTCGATTCTTTTTCTAATATGTTCACAAGAAATATTTAGAATTAAAATTGATCAAAGTATACCCTTGTATTGCGGCCTGGTCGTATGCATAAGAGGCAATGCGGTGTACGATGGAAAACTGTATGCAGGAGGAGTGAGTGGTGTTGATAATGATGTTGGCCGTCGCACACGTAGAAACTGTCCCCGCCGACGTGCTTCACTTTTTTCTTCTGAGCTCACTTGTCGGTAATCGAGAAACTTTAGTCCAGGCAAATGGTGGAGAACATAATACCTTTTGAAAATATGTGAAGTTTTTAAAAACAGATATGAATAGATACCTTACATAAAATAGATATTCCTGGAACCAAGTAGTTGACATATAAGTCAACCGCTTGGTTCTGCCAATTTCTGTGAATTGTACAAACTCTTAACATTGAGACAAAAAATACAACGCTTATCCATATGATTGTGTCGAAATTCAAATGTTAAAATACTTAATTCAGAAAAAAAAAATTGAATTGTGAATAGTTTAATTTATGATATCGACTGAAGGTGCTTGATGGAATTTCAATATCAAATTTGAATTGTTACAATTTTGTATGATTTCACATGTTTTGTCACTAACGACCCGGGTTTCACCTTTCGGCATCTTCAGTTCCGTTGCATCCGTGTGATAGAATGCCTGAGGATGCCGAAAGGCGAAATCCGGGTCATTAGTGACAAAGCATGTGGAATCGTACAAAATTGTAACAATTCAAATTTGTGAATAGTTGTTCACCAACAAAAATTTTAGTAAATTGAATATCTAATTTTCCTACAAAATATATGTAAGAGTTCCTTGGTCCTTGCGTAATGGAGGTCTTCAGCTCTACAATCAGCGCCAAATATGTTAATAACAATTTTCATTTTGATAATGTATGGATTTGATTGAGTAATGACCTTGATTGTTCTTGTATGTATTTGCCATTGTCAAGCAGTGGAAGAAGAAGCTAACAAGATTTTATTTTGCAGATAATTTACCTATATCTTTGATAATCAGCATCATCTTTATCCCTGTCAGAAAGTTGATCAGGACATGCAGGATTTCCCAGTAAACTCAGAAATATAAGATTTGGCAGCTGTTCAGCTATTCTTGTCAAAACACCTTCCAAATTTGTAATCTGAAAAGGAGAAAGCAATTAAAATGGTTATAATTAAAACAATAGCATCTAAAATGATTAATATAAAATATTTTTTATAATTTCACTGTGAATCAAAGAAATTTATCAACAAAATTTACTTGTAGATTATTTGAGGCAGAAGGAAAACATGAATGCATATTGTTTTATATGACTATTTAACAGACTGATTCACAGCTACCTTTGATTCAGTGAAATATTTTTATATTATTTTCTTTTGTTTCTTCTCAATGATATTTTTGTTTATCTTTGTTTGACAATGTAAACATACAAATATTAACACGCACAAAGTTCTTGTATAGCAAGATGTTACTCATTAATCAAGATCAAATTTTAGCTTGCCTTGAAAAACTTTTCCTGAGCAAGATATTAGTAATCCAAAGATTTACTGTATAATTATCAAAACAAAGTTAATCACAAATAAATAGAGGTCAATAAGTAATCAATGGTAAAATATTGATAAATGTACAGTAAATAAATAGTTTTCAAAATTGTGAGTATTCACACTAAAAGTGGTTGTTTAATATTCTGTTACACTGTTTAAGTTATATAAGAGAATGGAAATGAACATTTTGAGGAATTTATATGCCTAAATTATCTTATTTTTTATTGTTTACCAAGTTATTGTTGAGTGAAAGAGTTGCAAGGCGAGGTAAGTGCGGTAGGGGTCGAACATCAACGAGTCGGTTGTTGTCAAGCACCAGATCTCTAAGTGACGGAAAACCAATCAGGCCATCCACTGTCATCAGACTGTTGTAGCTGCAATTGAATAATAAAGATTAGATATTTGTTTAATAACAGAACTATCTACGTTGTAGTGCTCTCTATGAGATCATGGCACATTTTACAGCTCTTTATTTAAAGATCTTGGAGTTTGCTGTCAGATGACTGGAAGCTGATTCTTGTAAGGAAAAAAAGATCATTTTTATAATATGTAACTGTATTTCCGTGCACATTCCTTGAAGCAACTTAATATGGTATTTGTGATGTAGTCCTAATAAGATGTATACATTTTTAATAAATACACAATACGGCAACACTTTGATGAACTCAGTGCAATGGCGATTCTTTCGATGTCAGTATAAATGCTGTATGTATATTTTATGATATGTTTTTTTCATTCATACACCCATTGCTCATGGCATATTATCGTCCAGTTTATATTGAGGGTGTTATAATAAATGATAGATATAATTTTTTTCTATGTACATACATATAATAATGTGTGTTAATTACTGATTTTCTTTTAATATCTATTTGTACACAAGTGTAATGAAATACCTTATGTCCAAACATTCTACTTTGTCTCCATACATCTTGCTCAATGAAGAAGGAATTCTACGACAGTCCTGTCCACTGTAGCTAAGCTGGAATAAAAAATAATTATTACAAATATTGTGTATTTGGTTGGTCACTTAAAAGAGGGCCAAGAATTCATTAGTAATGAAAATTCACGTTGAAAGAAGATGTGCAGACTGTCAATTGTGGTATTTTAGTTTATTACAAAGTCATAATAATATCAAAACCATTTTTTTTTGAGTAAGTAATACCTGCATGTCGACTCTTATTAGAGTTTACCTTCACTTTTTTTATGCTTGCTACTTCTTTTCTCAGGAGACTAAGAATATAAGGATACGGCTCTGATAGGCCTGATTAATAGGAAGGAATTAAAGATATCACAGAATGTCAAAGCCTTTGTACAAAAATCTATAAATCGATTGAAAGATTGAACAATCTGAGAGAATGAAACTGCCTCTATTGGGTAACGCCTGTGGTCAAAAACTCTGTCTATCTGTTTTTTTTTCAGTGAGTATTAATGGCACTCAAACCTTCTGGAAACACTTTCACTTGCATCTAAATGCTTTCTATGTTTTATTGATACATATATAATCACAGTAAGTAAAAATTTTATGCAGTGAGATACTATCAAATTGAAAGCAGTACGTTATATTATAAGTGACCTGTGCTTTAGAATTAGTGAACTGCAAGCAGAGCTGAGATCTTCGCTGGCGCCTTCCTCGTCGAGTTTCAACTCTTACCCAGCATCTAAGTTCACTTTTTACACTTCCCATTGTTGAGTAATGGCACTTGGTCACGCTAATCACCGACCAGCTTACGAAATTTGTTGGTATGGCAATTTGACATTGTGGATAATCTAGTACACATCCTTCAACTAAATCTTGTGTAAATTAATATATTTTATGTGATAATTATCAAAGTTATATAACCTTTTAACTGTCTTAAATATAAGCTTTACAGTTGGTATAAATTTAGTTAATATTTTAAAAAGTCAGTGGTGTTCATCAATCTTCCAACTAGATATGAAACTATTATAGGTGTCATTCGCAAGTGTTGTTTTTCAGTGCTATTATATATTGGAATCTATGCGTTTTATAACCTATCTGTTATATTTATAAATATGACCCTGTGATATTCTACCGATTTCTGCATTTGCAAAAGAAGATTAATTTTATGAATTTTAATACAGGAAATATCAATTCTGTAAAGTAAAATATGGGAATATGTATACTGTTTTTGTTGAGAAATTTACAACTAGGACAGTGTTTGTAAAAATTATATTTATAATAATTCCAACAGTATGGATAAGAAAATATATTTTATTCTCATTTTATTCATCATTACTGTAAAATTTCATCACAAAATCTTTTAACATTTGTCATATTTTTAACTCTCCCCCTACTTCCCAAGTGTAAAGTAACAAAAGTAATATACGAAAGAGCTTATTGAAACAATCTACGTATTGTCATTTATCTTTGACATAGTCTACGTAAAAAATGTCATCCTAAGCTATTTATAATTACAATTAACACAAGAAGACACTAAAAAGTTATTATTATGTTGTCAACTTTGTTATGATTGAGTTAAGTAACATTTTTTAAAAAGCAAATCACATACTATTGTCATTATAGGAAATCACTTCACAGACTTCCGAATACTCTGGACGCGACATGTTAGATTAAATTAAATTAAATATTCTAGACAGACGAGCGTGTAGATTCAAAGAAATTCAAAACTGCTGCGAAGTTGATATCTTCAAAATGTGTAGTATATTTCTGTAGCAATAATATTGCCGTTATCCTTGAGGCTTTGTTTTTTTTTTACCATTGAATATTCAAATTGTGTACACTTTCAATTATTATTGAATGTGAACATCGTTGTTATTATTTTTGTGAGACGATAATAATCATTTATATAAAAATATATTGAATAATTTATGAAACTGTACGATTATATAGGCTTAGTCACTGACGACCCGGGTTCCGCCTTTCGACATCTTCATGCGTTATATCACACGGATAGAACACAGTCAAGAAAACCTAAATCTAGTCTAACTGGATGCAAGCTTCCAACTCCTTAATACTGTGTGTACGCGAAACATCGCTAATCACCAAATCGGAAGATCTAGATATTTCATTTTTCGATGAGGCTGTATAGTCCAAGGAAACCTGAAGTTATCCCAATAAAAAATATTTAATATTACCTTATTGAATCCTGACGATTTAATCGGAAATAGAACGATAATTATTTGAATATTTTTTATGGTTGACATAGTAATTATACTGACGGTATATTATATTTATACGTAATATAGAGCTGTAATAATATTTTATCAAAGTATTATAAAGTATTCAAATACTTTCTTACGACAGAAAAATACTATAATTTTAATTTTGGCCTTACCATAAACAATTTTATAAATTACAAGGAATTGAAAGTAACTTTATGTTTATCAATCAAGCATTCAATAGAATTCAAAAAGATGTGTTATTAGAAGCATTGATTTCTTTATGAAATGTTGTGGGCCAAATGTCAATGAAGACAGCAATTAATTTTGCTTGTTTTTGTCGGCCTTCCAATTTGACGGCTATTTGTTTTTGTATCTCAAAATAAAAAAATGTTTTCTTTCTACTGTTAGCTTAAAAAAAAAGGTTGTGAAAAGGAAAGGGTCACAAATTATTCAATTTATGAAATGATATTGTTTTTTTTTTATAATTCCGCGTATTTTTTTACGTAATTCAATTTCCGATTATCTTAAATTTAAAATTGTAATTTTAGAGATCTAATATATTTCTTCCTAATTTATAGTTGATTGTATTTACTTTAAAGATGGTTTTCACTTGGATATATGCTAAAAATTAGTACATAGATAAACTTCATTGACAACATGATCGTTAATAGGACACTAGTAATTCGCAAAACATTTTTTTATGTGAGTTGCGTGATCGGAAATCGATCAGTTAAGTGTAAAAATGGTAAGTTTTTCATTTTAAAACGTTATTGAAGCCAATTGCGAAATCAAACAAACACAATCAACCGATCCCTAAGAAGTGAAAAAGATATACACCCAATCATTTTCTTACGCGATACATTGGTTCCGGAATGTGGCAAATACAAAAAAAATCGCGTGAAAAATACCTCACTTTATTATAATTTGGTAATCTGGTTCCAAAAATAAAAATGTCACGTAAAAAAGTATTTAAGGAATATGAAAAAATAAAAATTCTTGTTCAAAATTCGCGCATTTTTTTTAACATGCAAAATTTAATTTCTGTATTGATTATAAAAATACCATCAGAAACAGATACATCTGTATGCATGTATAATTGTATTCAATTATAGGAGCTATTCGCTCGTGTCACTGTCGGTTTGTAAATATAATCCTTGGCGATTTTTTTAACGAACGTATTGAATTTTGTGAGGATTCATTTGACGAAATGGTGTTTTCCCTAGATTCTTGGTCTGAGCCAATTATTAAATTTATTTGAGTCACCATTTTTTCTGTAAAAAATCGAAAAACATAATCGCGTAAAAAATGAAACGACGTTGTCCAAATATCGCGTAAAAAAGAACCTGGTTAACGTACACCAGGCTGCTTTATTAGCGTAGAGTTATTGAAATACGGTGGCTTAGCCGAAAATAATATTATTTTAATTACCTATTCATACAATAATTGGAATAATCTCTTTCCTTCGTTGTTGCTTAATGATTTCAATTATGAAACCAATTTACTTTTCCATTTCAATGAAAAAATAACCCAAGCTTTTGTGTAACAGCCGTTAAATTATTGAGGCCATAACAAGTATTTCGTTCATTATAATATAAAAATTTTCAACGATAAATATTTGTAACTTTAACGGCAATGTTGCGTGTATATCTTAACGGTTGAGGTTAGTACATAGTAAAACGTAAGTGATGGCTGAGAAAATTCTATTCTCTACTGACTAATTAATTAGGGTAGAGAGCATTACAAGTATTTTAGGTTGAAAAATTTCAAGAAGAAATTACACAGAAGAAAAAACTATGAAGGAATATGTATGTAAATACTATTAGATAAAATTAGAATTTGTCCCGTTCTGAGAAAAACAATAAATGGTTACATTAAGTACACCATTATAAGCATAAAGTAACGTTTTATAATTTAGTGTGTAAGTGATTTGTTCAATTTCGTTTTATAAATAGCATTTGGTATTCTAGAACAGATTAGTACAATATACATTATCTTTTTTAGTAAAATATAGAAATATGAATTTTATCTATTCGATGTATTTGGTTGAAGCGACTAAGTATTCATATATTTCAATGATCTACTCTAAATTTATCCGAAAAAAAATGTTTACGAAACAAAACCGATAGATTCGAAATACAACTCTAGTTGTCATTGATAGAGTGACCAAGAATGTATTTAGACCTGTTCGCATGGTTGAAAACATTTATTGATTTATATAATGATATCGAATTATGGATTTATTTGTATTGATTGTTGTGAAAATTACTAATAAACTTTATCAAAACCTTCATTCGAGGAACCAATTGTAAATTATTGAAAACGGCAATGAAGTATTTTGAAATTAAAATGTTTAGAAATTTTTGCATATAACTGAAAGAAAGCACTGGCGGATCTTTGCATTATGCAAATATATAAAGAAAAATAAGGAATCACTTACTCATTAAAGATTTTTTTGTTGTTTTAAAATGTTAGGATAATATTTTGGTGCGCGTTGACAGATCGGTTACAATTCCTTTCGCTGGCAGAAAAAAATATATGAGCGCTATTTCTGTTAATTTAAAAAATGGCGAATTTAAAAATATAAGAACCAGAAAAATTGGATAAAAGTAGTAATATATAGCCAGGCTCACAAATACACAATAATGACAACCTTCTACGTCTGACAAGGTCATTTGGTTTGATTTATGTAACCTAACACCAAAACTTTGAGAAATGGATACCGGCTAATGAACCCTTGACTTTCAAAAGAAGGAAAGGGATTTATTATCCTTATTCTGCGATGATTTTTTAAGGGCCAATTTTTCTTTGAAGAAATAATAATTTCATTTAATATCAATTACTTTCTTAACCGAAAAAATATTTTAGTCGAAATATATATATATATATATAGTATTAACCGCTCTTATTTATTTAAGAAATACACAAAAAATAAGTAACTATTCCACTTAAATAAAGTTAAGCACTACATCAAAGTTAATATATTATAATTATACATATTCTATTAACCTACACTCTGATATTTACATGCAAAAACCGGAAGTTTAATGCCACGCATAAATACTATTATTTTTTACATGATCATATTGTCGAGAAAATATTTTTTTGGTGAAATAAACGACGCAATAATCAAGTGTTTTTGTAATGATAAAATATTCATTTAAGGCGAAAATAAAAAAAAAATTGGGTTATTTTCACAAAATTCATTCATAAGAACAAATTAAAATAGATTGATCCAATGACAATTAAAGAAATGAGAAATTTTAAAAAATCTTTTCTACGCTAAGACACATTTTTTTGAAATAGCATAGACAAAAAGTATTTCAAAACGAAATTGAAATTGGAATAATTTTATCTTTTAAAACATTCGCACACACTTTAAGCCCGTTATTAGATATTATTAGAAAAAATATTTCGATTTATAAATATTAATGTTAAAATATTAAAAGTCTGACACATAATAAAATCCTTCTTAGTTATTTTCCGTTCACCAAATAACACGACTACAACAACACTATCTCACGTCGATGTTAATAAAAATAATATTATTTGTTATGGACAATGTGGCGAATCAATCATTTTCGCACTATCAAAAGATTTTTCGCACAGGCTTTTCAGCAAAAACGCAAGGTCACTTCAAGTGCGTTGTAAAACTAATTGAAATATTCGTTGGTGCTGTTAATATCTTAAGTATTGGAATAAATATGAAAGAATAATTATTTTTATTACAACGGTCACATGTTGTGATAACAATACGACAGTGGAAATGGTCATAGAAACCCACGTAATTACTGCGCCACACTGCGACAAGTCGATGATTCCTTCAAAGTCATACCGAGACACCACTTTGCAATTTTAAGAGGTTGTCAACCATCGTTTGATAATAACGATATATTATTTGATAATTTCATTGCAGTAAAAAAATGTGTAGCATAATCAAAAGAAGAATGACAAAGTTTTTCACAAGATCATCAAATATTATTTGGACGGTACAATGTTTTTTATTTTAATTTACTTTTTCCAACTTTTAAAAAATCGAATTTAAAGCATGTTTTGTAAACACATAGAAAGCACAAATTTCATCGATATAAATAGTTAGATTATTTCTTAATTACTTAAAATTTGTTTCCTTTTTTTTGACATTGTATTTCGTCTTTATTGTCATTTTCTCTAACCATAATTGCTCTTTCAATGAAATATTTTATCATTGATTTTCTGCTATCATATCGATCTTCTCTGAGTGATTGTAAATATATAACAAAGCTTTTCAAACCTAGTCCGCTCAAAATGTGAAGTATATGGAATCTTAAGAGAAAATCGATTGAAGGATAAATCTTGGATAAGAGCTGTAGTTACCTAATCTCTCTCACTACATCACGTTTTATGGGTCGGATAGGTGGGGGATAATTTAGATATTACAAACATCTAAGTTCAAAGATATCGGACGCTTATCACTGATGTTACGTAAGCATATATTTGATTAAATAATTATTATTTCAAGATTTTTTTTATGTCCGATAAGTGTCCACTCACTATACACAATAAAATGATTGTTGTGATAAATATAATATTTTCATTGATATCGTTTTGCAGCAGTGAACATAAATGACATAAATATTGCATTTTGAATAAAAAGAGTTACCAACATAATTAAATTGCAGAAGAAATACAACAGTTGTATCGCGTAACCTGAAGTAATTGAGCATTTACTGCCTGAGTTTAATTAAAAATTTGAGTAAGACCGTATCAATGAAGTGGAGAATTAATTTATGAAATTGTGCATTCGTTGAGATTGCGGATTCGAACCGCTGAGTATGTTCCGGTTAAAAATACTCAATAAATTCACTACAGGTGATTGATGTCTTGATTGATTTAATCACGTTAGGTTCAGCTATGTAAAATTATATTATATTATGAAATCATTAATAAATAAAGATTGAAAAATATACATTTATTCGCGTCTGAGCAGTTATATCAAATATTTTTAAACGTAAAATAAAGTAAATGCAATGACGTACACCCTTAAAATTCTTAATTTACTAATAAAGCTATTTCAAATTCTGATGATTATCTGTTATTCTAAATTTATAACAAATATCACTTCTTCTTGATGGAAAGGCACGATATTTTTAATAATAAAAACGCATTTTTAGTATTTATTTCCACAACTTATTTTATGAACAGGACCGGTTTTGCTCATCGCGAGCATTATCAACTTATAATAATTTTTTATATATAATATTTTAGAAATAAGTACTGAAAAACGTGTTTTATTATAAAAAAAAATGTAGCAAATAGATTGTTCGTCTTAAGAAAAACCACCGTTTAGGGTGCGCTAAATGAGTTAATTAAGCTTTTGTGTCAATAAGCGAAAGGTATTATACCTCTGGTTCAACAGTGTTCCATTAAAAGCACACTGTAACAGCACATGTGAGAAACACCTGCATTATAAACTGGGTATATAGATGTAAAATGTAGTTGCATATTAGACTCGTGTGGTGAAAGAGCAGTCGTATGCGAAATAATGAATGCGGAAGAAAAAATCTTGCTATTTCTTTATGAAATAAGAGTCTTTGCTATTGTGTACGTTGTGATATAGTGTTCTAGCCACGGATGAAGATTTTAGAGCTACGAAAATTAACTGTTAAAATTCTACACGCTAATTGTTTAGCGTGTAGAAGCTAACAAATCGAGTGTAAATATACTTGGTAAAAACATTTTTTATTTAAGGTAAAAATAGAGATGTATTAAGGTTTCAAATGTAATTTGCATCTTTATTTCCAAACGATTTTCTGTTTATATTGGATAAATTTGGAGAAGGAAATTCATTTATGAAATAAAGTTAAAATTTATAACTTTGTAGTTCCGCTGTTGTAACTATGTATAATATATTTCTTCATTCATTGAATACACAAAAAGAGCAAGCACAACCGTATTACGAAAATGCTTCTCGAAGAATCGAAACGCATGTCGTAATTAGAAGCACAAATAATGGAATAAAAAAGTTATTAATTTGATTTTCAAATAAGTGATTTTGATTTTAAGCTTTCAATATTCTCCACTAAGATGACCGAAAGAGCTACTAAATATATATGAAATATTGTGTTTGTAACTAACTATATTACTATATTTTTCTTTAAATTAACTTATCCCGATTTCTATATTTTGATAAATATAACAGCTACGTTGTAATGCATTGTGTTAACTAGAATTTTAGTTGAAAGCTGTACTAGGAATGCAGTTACAATTTCCTGTCCAAACCAATTAGATACCGTTCGGGAAAGTAAATATTATGAAAATAAATTAAATTAAAAAAAGGATTGGAAAATTTTAACAAATATATTTCATTACTAAAACGTCTAAAAGTAAGATTTAATTTATATAACAAATAAACGACGTTCAATTCGAAGTAGTTTTTTCAGGAGCTAAATTATATAATATATGTCTAGAAAATCAATCAATAACTACATTTTAATGTTATTACTAATACGTATTATCTATTATCGATTAAATAATGAAATACCGTACTTTTTAAATTCTTCGGTCATTGAAAAAGATTCACAACCAAGAGACTTATCAAATTAAGATTTTTTTAACCGAGCTAAAATATGAATATTATTAACGATATATAGTTTACAGGATTTGGTCGCAGCAATTGTAAAACGAGTATCGAAATAATATTACACCCACACCTTAGTTTTCACCTATAGTATGATATCAAATATCGATTTAAAAATAAATCAATCAAGCAAGGTATTGATTACCTTTCAACAATATGTCCCATCCGATCAGATCAATTATATTGTTTGACTGTCTGCTATCCGATGTCAGAGTAAACATTGTGTAGTGCTTCTACGAAGTGGCAGTGGCGTATTAAAACAAAATGGTGAAAAAAATGTTTTTACAAACATACGTACTTTGAAATGATATATATATACGGTGGTGGCTCGTGGATAAGATATCTGGGGGTGCTGCGGTTTTTTGGATTATATTTTACTATTCACATCAAAATTATGAAAATTAACTATTGTTTGTATTTTTATATTATTATGAAAGTTGATTCATCTGACAATGTTTTTTAAAAAATGATCAAATTGAGCATTTCAATAAAAAACGGTACTGCAAATATATTATATATTAACCCTGTTAATTTTTGTCGAAACCACGATTTTACAATTTATTTATAATGAATGATAAAGTCATGAATTCAATTCACAAGAATTAAATAAAAACATCACATTTCAAATCAAATCTTCAAACATATAATATTTTCCAAATTCAAAATGATTCTAAAAAATAAAGCTTTTATCCTTTGGTTGTCATTCTTCACAGATTGACGGAAAAATAAATAATTAAAGTTTACCAAACTGATTTCATATCCATTCCCAGTTGCATTATTCTGTTTTAGTAGATATACCGTGCAAATATTTTCTTAAAACCATTCTAATTGCGAATGATTGAATAATTTAAAAAAATAATTGGTAAAAAAATGTACTGCACTGGTTATAAAGAGATTTAAGTCACAATTTTATTAATTCATTAGAATGTAAATCTAATTAAGTCGTCCAAATACATGTATTACTGATATAAGTATTATCAAAAACAGAGATAATCCTAAATTATAAGTTTTTAGATGTTTGAGACTAAGTAGACTAATACAATATAATATGTTACTTATTTTCCAAACCCTATTGCCAATTGATGATTTTTAGTTAGAAAAACAGAGTTACTGGTATAAATTGTAGCTTGACACAAATGTTTATTGTGTAGGGCTGAGACGAACACGTTTTTAATAGAAACGTTGATCGTAAACAAATAGATTTAAAAATACCAAGTTTGTTTGTGAGGCCATTTTGTTTCCGATAATTTGTTTTTTTTCAATGGGTTCCCGAAACCAAAAAAGCGAGGAACAATGTTTCACGTCGATTTTAACAATTGTTTTTTCAAATGATTTCGTTTAAAAATAATAAATATTTGCTAATGGATATTTTTCCAGTCATTCAAACTCGTATTGTTTATATTTCGATACGAATAAATAGAATAAAATAAACAAACCTAAGTTGAATAAGTTGAATGATGTTTAGATTATATATAATTCTCAATTTGGCTGTGCTACAAGAAAAATTAACATAATCATTTTATAAATATTATATTTCTAGGTAATAAATTAACTTTGATTATTTTCGTCTTCTTGATACTCTCAAAAACTTGTTTTGCATCGTATACACTTCAAAAACAACTTGAGACTTCAATATATACAATAAATTAAACACTTAGAGATTTTCAATATTCGAGAATTGAATTTAATATTTAAATATCAGTATCATGTATATATTAATTTTTGATGATAAGTATGAATTGAACACAATGCTTGAAAATGAAATTAATGTGATGACAAAGTTTCTCTTAGGTAACGAAATGGTTTAATTAAAATTATTATTATACTTTTGATGAAAAATATTCGAACATCAAAATAATTGTTTTGGAATACTTGAATTTAGAATACTCAAACCCATAGTGACAAAATCAGTTTGATTGAAGAAATCAAGTCTGATTTTGAGAAATAAAGAAGATGGAATATTTTTATCAAAAAAGCTTAGATGTATTATAGTTAGTAAATTTTGTAAGGATGTATTCTCAGTCAATAAAAAGTGATTTTTTTCAAAGCGAATTGTAAAAGATTACCCCAAACCACGAAAACGCAAGTTCAGACATCAATTAATTTGATTTTTTAAGCCTAAAATAAAACATAAAAATAGTCAAAATTTAATTGTTTTTAATTATGTATTTTGTTTATTAATATATTATTTCCTTACGGCAATAAAATATGTTAGACTCGTAGAAAAAAACAATCAATACTCTTACACTAAAAAATAAAATGACTGGCGAATGCCACAATTTTATCATTCATAAGTGGTATTTTTATGACTTTTTATGAACTAGTCAATAGAAACGATTGCTTTGAAAATATTTAAGTTTTAACCCTTCGTTAAGCTGAAAAGCTGAAAAACAAGCTTTAGAAAATGATGCGTTTGCTCATTTTATGGCATTGAAATGAATCATCAAATACGGCTTAAAACTCGACTTCTGAAAACGTGTTTTTACAACATCAATAAATTGATATTTTTTTTTCTTTAAATAAAACATGTTAAATACGGTATTTTTGGTAAACATATAATATATTATAATAGAATATTTAGGTTTTTGTACATATCTATAATATATACCACAGTGATATTCTCACATTGTAAAAATATCTTTCAAAAATTATTGGTCAAACGTTTCAAATAAACTTCAACGAAATTAACTCGAACTTTTAAAAGAATCCTGCTTTGAAAGAGTGGCATTACCACTGAAATTGATCGTTGTTTACATTCCATATTCATCCCATAAACTTCATTTTAATTCAATAACTGAACAATATTCTTTAACAAGAAAATAAGTAAAAATCTACTAATAAAAGTTTTACACGAACAGTATGTAAATTGATTGAATAATTTAAAAGCTGCTGACGAGTTTGAACACATAGAATCTGATTGACTTCGCGAGAAAAGATTGTAGACTCAACGAGAATAATAATTATTCTTGTTGAGTTCAAAATTTATCAGTAAGGCTGAGAGTAGTATTGTTTGATAAGCTTAAATAGTTTTGCATATTGAAGCAGAAATTCTTCAACAGAAATTCTTCAACAGATACTGAACACTGTTACGTTTATTAAGAAACCATAGCTAAGGTTAAAACAACACAAGGCACATTAGTTTCCATTAAAATAACTCAATAATAGAAAGTAATCACTTTTAAGGTGTTAACTGTCACTTCTTGATGGAAAGGCATTATATTTTAAATAATAAAAACACATTTTTTAGTACTTATTTCCACAATATATTTTTTGATCCGGACCGGTTTCGCTCATCGCGAGCATCAGTTGATAATGCTCGCGATGAGCGAAACCGGTCCTGATCAAAAAATATATTGTGGAAATAAGTACTAAAAAATGTGTTTTTATTATTCAAAAAAAAAAAAAAAAAAGTAACTTGTGATTTTGTACTGAAAAGTATTGTAGGTATAAGGTAGGTTATTGATGAATAAACTCCGTAATAAATGGCGTGATTATTTCATACAAGTTTATGATTGGCGTAGATGTTTAATGTGTGGAATATAAATTCATTTATAGCAATCAAGTAATCTTCTTTATACGAGGTGTCGAATATTACTTACTTAGATAAAGTTTACGCCCTACTTTGCGAAGCAGATCGCTTTAATACGTAATCCTGTACGAGCCCATGTTTGTGTCAGGTGATTGAGGCGTAGATATAATGTGTACTGATAAAAATCGTTCAACAAAATACTTTATATTCAGGGTGATAATTGTTGGAAGAGTTAATTAATTGATGAGTCACTTTGAATGCGTTAACTGCCATTTCTGGTTGGAAAGGGATTATGCTTTAATTATAAAACACAATGTTTAGTATCATTTTCACAATTTCAAATTATCAAGATCAGGACGAGTTTCCACCAGATTGAGTATTATCAACTGTATATTCAGTAATAAATATTGTAATTTATTATTTCAATATTTTGTTAAGTAAAAATTTTATGCGTAATTAACATTCTCAATCAATCAATCTCAGTCGATGCTAGAGATTTGATTTGTACAGTATACAAGTATTAGTGAATTTAATTTACTTCTTCTGAAATTACATTTTTTAGGAAAATTGAGTATTATAATTAGCGTCCGAATTTTTGCAATAATAAACCATTTTTCTGTTTTCTCTTGGGTGCAATTCGGCTACCCTAAATAAAAATGTTAAATAAAATATCATATCTGCAATTAAATTAAGTTGAAGTTTTGCTAAATCATAAATATTATGGTATTATTCGAAATGAAATTAACATTATTGTAAATTTAAAAAACTCATGAAAAATCTGAGCATAGTAATTAAAATTAAGAATTTGATGATTTATAGATTAAGCTATCAAAATAAGAAAAAAAAGAGTTAATGATTCGAGCGGTCATCATATTCCATTAACAGTTAAAACAGGAAACGCTGAATTAGATAAAATATACGTTTAAATATCATTGTCAGATGGGTCCACGATTTTCCTAAAGTAAATTGTACAATATCAATCTCTGATTCAAAGTACTTTAGTTTTCATAAAGCGAATGAAAAGGATGAAATGGTTGGAAGGGTTACTGAATAAATGGTTGGCATATAAATTATGCGGGGTAACTAACTGTGAAATAAATTTCTTTTTAGGAATGTACCGAAAGGAAAATTACTAGTCACGCAACGCTCGACAAAAAGAAGGGCTTCTTTGACATTCCTGCAGCGTTTTTCATTGACTTTCATCTGCGAGCGAGAATATTTTGTTTCGCTTTTTTAACCAAAATACGCCGATACATAATGGATGGGTGGGCGCGCCGATCGGAAACACTTTCATGTACATAAAATACTGTCGTTTTAATGTTGTTAAAATACGATTAAATAATTGTGAATGAAAAGAAATGGTTCTATTTCTCTATGAATGTTTGAATTACATAACGTTAATTACCATTTTCACTAATAGGACTAGTATTGTGACAAATTATTTGTTGTACCATAATACAATGTATTATATTTTATTTACAGAAACAATAGATCAAGGAAGATAATAAAAAAATACAAAAATCTTTATTCAAAGGATTGCAAGAAGGATCAAGATCTTACCTGGATTTTTTATGAAGAAGAAGGTATTCAATAAGAAGACGAAGTGCTGTTTCAATCATATGGAATTTTGGAAAACTGTTAAAACCTTTACCATATTCATGACATTATAACCCTCTGCAAGATTGCCAACATTAACACTAAAGTCGGAGCTGAGTATTGGACAAGTAGAAAAAATACAAATTATCTAAATGATCAACCATCATAAAATATTATTTGATTTTTATTCAAAAGTTGACTTTCTGACTATTTTTCACATTTAACCTGTACTCTAAATGTAATATATGAACACCATAGAAAAGTGTCATTCTATATTAAATCTGAGTAATTTTAAAAAGATTTTGAATCAAACCGTTTACATCTAATCAAATATTCATTATTTGTTGATTATAATGATTTACTGATCATATCGAATTAAATCGGTTAAAACTCTGAATGGCTCTTCATCAGATATAAATTATTACTTATATTGAGTTTTCACAGTCATTTAATGATGTTCTCCCTAAAACTATATAAGAAGACCTATTTTAAGAGTACAACTATTTTTTTGAAGACTGACTTTTTATAAAAGGATATTTAAAGTTCATTTCAGAAAACAAATGAATTTAGAATCATATTTGACTGTGACTTTCTTACATTTAAAAAATATATATTTCACACCTTATATTGATTAAAATGTGAACTAGAATATTTTCGACGAAATGAACTGTTGTATATATTAAGAAGCCCTTAAAGAATTAAGTATACCCTTACTTAACTATTTTCTTGTGAAGTAAACATTTGATAGGTGGAATAAAATGTTTTAGTACATGCGTATAATACAGTACATTTATAATAGTTTCTTGTTTATCTATGGCGTTGTCGTCTAGATAAATATAAATAAATCGAGAATATTTCAAAAGCTTGGAGTGAATTATGTGGAAAAAATGTTCAATTGAATTTTAAATTGACATTAAAATTGAATTTTAACAAAATTGCCGCCGAATCTATTGAACGAGCGTTGCAACTTAGTTAATTTATTGATGTTTTTCAGATAAACTGTCGTAGCTCACTTTACTTAACACGCCATATTTTATTGTCAGGCAAATTTGTATTGTTCGACATTAATAGTCTATTGTTTACTTTATGGTACACTCTTCTCTGCCATTTGAAATTGACAAGACATAATTTATTTGGTTTTTGTCAATATCTTTGTAATGATTTTTTGTAAATTTTAATTACATAAAGTAGGTTAAATATGATTAAGAGGTTAAAAATAAATCGCATTAGTCTGACAATACACTGTCGTCAGATTATACATGGCTTGTTATGTATAGTCTATGATATTGTTCAAATAATGCGTTTGGAAAGAGCCCGACTGAGCACTAAAATTTTTTTAGTCATTAACTACCTTTTAAGAAAAAAGCAACGAAAATTGTGTCAATATAATATAACTGCTGATGAACCTCAATACAAATAGAATTTATTCTAGATATTAAGACAATAATAGTCAGGGGCAATTGTTTTGGTTTTAATTTCTTAAATTTAAAAACAAATTCGTAGAAGTACATGTGGTAAAAATTTCTAATAGTAAGAAAATTGTAAAAGTTGTGGTCATAATTGATATCTGAAAAAAAAGTGATTGGACCTAAACACATTAATAAGTCTATTTAACTGATAACCTTGGTATTCAAAAATCATCTCAAAAGCGGAATTCGGTTTTAATAAGTGTGTATGCGTTTTCTTTTTTTCTCATTGTGAGAAAAATGATTTTGAAAAATATTTTTCAATATAGGCACACGAGCTGGTATTTTAGCAAAGAATAAATTTTCATAATTATTATTTGCAGTCTACTCCATAAACTTTCTAATTACCCTTGACTTCGAAGTTACCCGCTACTAAATAAATAAAATCAGCTTCTCCCCTAAAACCAACGTGTGTGATGCATAATGATCCTCAATTTAGTAAAATGTACCTTGCGTAAGCATTTTAAATAAATTACGTTCACGTGTTCGTCAGTTGTATCCCAAATTCTGGAGAAACCATTTGATTTCCGGTTTTAGGGTGTATTAAATATACATCATGTAATTTTAAATTATTAGGTCCGTTGGGCAATCCATCAAATTTGGAGTAATTTTTAAAAACACGTTTTGCAGCTTCCGTTGAATTAAGGGCGCCAAATTTAGTCCACCACGTGTTAATGATTTATTTATCAAAAGGGTATTATTTGCAAAAAAGTACGGTGTTGAATTTTGAAAAAGCGTGGATGGCGTCCACAAAATTGTATTATTCTAGAAAAGCTATAAGCCGTTTTTTAAGCGCGTTCAAAACATCGCTGAAACTGTGTTTCTTTTCTACGTTTACGAAATCATGAACTGTGTGTCTTACATGTTCATCTATCTTGTACAATTTTAAAATTTTACGCTGAAGAGTGATTCAATTCCCTGCTTCATCTTATGATACAAAAATATCTATAAGGTGAACTTGATAACGAATTATAATTCCCAGTTTATTTTTAATGACTTCATATTGTGCCGTTACAACATGAGCATTATTGTAACGCAGCAAATACATGTACGTACGTAGCTCGAGTTAAATAAATATTGAGAGTGATTGATGTATAAAAAAATGGACTGTTCTTACAGAAATCATACTGAAAATTTTTCATCTCATAAAACAACGATATTTTTGTTTCTTCATTCTATGAAATGAAAAGCGGTATATATCGGATCGGAAAATGGCTCACTAAATGTTTGTCTTACATAATCATTGAATTATTTTCAAATGAAATGGACAGAAGACTGGACTTGAAATCCAGGCAACCAATAATTTTTAATTATGATTGATGGCAGTTAAGACAATCCTGCAAATTGTTTTAAAATTGGACAACATTACATTGTTAAAGTACTTGGGAATATCAAGAAATGATTGTTTAAAGAATAATATATTAAGTATCTACAAGAAATACTTTCTTCCATAACCTAGCTGATGTCACCTAAATTTTATTATTAATATAATCTTTATGTATATATTAATGGAATTAAGTAATATTTCAATTATAATCACTAATAAAATATGCCGTTCAATAAATTTTAAGCTTTTAAAAATACTATAATACATTGGACTCCATATGGTTAATTCTATGGCGAAAATTGCATGATCGTAAACTCCGATCCGATGCCGTGTATTCTTAATATTTTAAGCGAAAATATAAGAATCATAGAAAAACCTTCTGGGTATTGTTATGGGTTAGTTTTTTATAACCCTTATAAATACATAAAAACAAAGTAATAATGGGTTTTTTGTTTAAGCGTATACTGTAAAGATAAAGCTTGTTAAGAATGGATAGTAGATGGTGTTTTTGTTTGTTTGTTTATTTTTATTTTCTTTTCATAATAAAACGGATCAAGCTGTGATATATTTTTTATACTGTTATAAATATGTTTGATATTTGATTAAGAATACGTTAATAAACCATTTCAATGTAAAGTTTACTTACATGACGTATAGTTTTACTTGTTTATCATGCTCATTGTTTCATCTGATGTATCGCTTTTTCAACTTAAATGGTTAAGCCGCAAAATGATACATCAGTGTCTTCCCGGGTCATTCCCACGGCACGAATATGACCAAATTAACAAATAGGGCAATTCTGACTCACTATTATCCCCATTACTTTCCGGAACCTATTTATATGTCCGTATGGGGATTCGTGAGTAATGTACGCGAGTGTACGACGTGAGATAAAACTCGAGCAAAGTGAACCCGTTGGCTTTCTATACGGCAAGCGTGGTTTGCTAATAATAATATATGATGCATCGATAAATCAGCATTTACGTTTTCCATCACCGCAAAGGAAGGCTATTTTAATATGGTGTTGGTATGTCAAAACGAAATAAGTTTAAATTGTCAGCACTAAACGTATTAGATTACGCACTTTAAATAAATTTATGATTTTTTTCAACTATGTTGACTTTTTATATGAATTACATATTATATAACTGGCTGCTGTTCAGTCATTATCTTCTATAAAACAGAGCGATAGAGAGATAAAAGGAATTCTTAAATCCCACAAACAAACTGGACGAATTCTCGAGAAAAAACTAGAAGTAAAGAAAGAGTGTTTCGTCCCCTCAAAAACAAAATAGCACTTTATATATTACAGCATATTTTTGTCCCTCTGCACCATAGGCTCCCAACCTTTTTCGGGTGGCGACCCCTTTTCAAATTATCAATGTGACCCGCGACCCACCATACAATCCAAAAGCATACAATTTTTTTTTTTAGTTGACCGTATAAGTTGGCGACCCCCAGGTTGGGAACCTATGCTATACACTAAATAAATCTAGTGAAATCACAACTGAAAGGAACAAAAAAATAAATTATGAATTTTTACACTTGTGAAAATTTACTCAGAAAAAAAAAAATTCAAACCTACATGGAACAGTCCGTATATTTTGTGAATATGAATCATAAAAAAAGTGGCCGATAATTGAACTTCTAACAGATTTAATGGGCGAGAATGAGCATTTCACAAAATCAAAAGTTTTTTTTCAGTCAACAAAAATCATAAGAAAATAAATAGAGAATGAAAGTTTAATCGAAGTCGTGATTTATATTATCCTTTTTATATGGTACTTTTGTAGAATAATGATTCTTGACACAATGAAATCAAACGAACAATGATATAGTTTGTTAGCGTTACATACAGAATACGGAATATTTACTATTCTTTTGAATTTATAGGGCAAGTGACCGTGGTATTTCATTAATTTATTATATTATGCATGTTAGCGATAGTAGAGTTGCTCAGCATTTTTTCTTATCTTTCATTGTTTTCAGACAGTTGTTTGAGGTTCAACTCGTTTCCAGTTTAGTTTTAATTTTTTTATTCCAAAGAGTTGTATAATGTTCTAATCCTTAAACATACATTGCCAATCGATTAAAAAAATTAAACATGAACATTCAGCTTCCTTAAAATCTTTTCTAACGGATTCGTATTATCTTTAAGTTCTCATTCAACAAAATCATTTTAAGTTCTCTATTTAAAATTTATGTCCAAAATAATGTGGCTAAAATAGATGTTAAATTCGTAATTATCGTAGTAAATTTATATATAATCTGTTTGATTTTCACAAGAGCTCTACCTTAACGGAAAGGAATCGCGACATGAAATCTGAAAATGTCGTTCTGGTTGGTATAAACAGATTCATTATTTTATTTGTAACGAATTATTGATTCAATGAATACATTTTGTGCTTTCTAAGTGAGGTATGATGCATGGTGAACATTCAACATTCAATGTCTAAATAAATTGATTTCTTTTCCAAACTGTGCTGGGTTATCTACCTACCAGTATAAAATAAAATGAAACGTTATCGCGTTGAAAGTATTATATGCACGTGGGACGATCTATCTCAAATATATTCTTAAATGCGATGTCGCTGTATTACCACATAAGAAGCGAAGACTTTCTCTAAAGCCGGTTGCATTTTATTCATTTGTAAGTACCCGCTTTTAGATAAGCAGCATGCAACGGGTCGACCTGTGACGAGATATTTCTTTGACCTTAGATACCACTATGAATACCAAACTGCATTCCGCATTTTTAAAAAAGCAGTTCACACGTCAACAGCCTAACATTAACACAAATAGTAAACAACGAATAATTGTTGCACACGAGGAAATCTCTTTTATATTCAAAAAGGCATAGCGCGTCGATTATAACAGTATATATTGTAGCAGCAATCTATTAAAATAAATATTAAAATGAGTTTTTATTTAACCAATGACGTGTTGAATAACATAATCACATATAGGAAATTCCATCACAGAATATTTAAAGCAAGTTTTGTCTGTGTGTTAGTGCTAAACAAACTTATAGATTTTCAGGAAAAGTTAGGTATTATACTTTTCTATAACATTTTTTTCCGCTAATTTAATTAATTTTTTTATTAAAAGGTGGTCTATAAGAGACTCAACCTTACCGTTATTAATAGTGATTTGTTTTATTGTATAAAGTTCAAATTTTAAATTTACTTCACTGATCGTGTTAATATTGACTAATCTATGGATTTCTGAAATAGAAATGAAATTGTATAATTGACGAGTTAACCTTTTTACTATGTAAACGAGTGGGCGAAACCGAACTGCATAGTGATTTCATGTAAAGATACTTAAGTAGAAACATATTTGGCTAGTAAAATGGAAGCACCATTCAAACAACTTTGTGGAAGTAGTAGAAATTTATTAACATGTTTAATCAAATTTTGTTACTCCAACACTGACAAAACTTATTATTAGAAGAGTGGGCAACTTTGGTAAAACATAGCGAGTTATATAAACAAGAACCGACCCAATGTTTAAGACAATATTATTGATAGATATCATTAAACTTTGTCACCAGATAATTACAAATAGTGTCGTGCAGCACGTGTATCTAATATGAAATATAGTTTAACACAAAAGTGTGATCATAAGTAAAAACGAATTATGGCTGTGAAATATATTAGTTAGTGTATATTGCGCACAACTAGCGTTTGAGAGAATTTGTTTGACGACAGATACTAGCCCCTATTTTATACCCAGTAGAGTCAAAGTCTTAACTCTTAACTCAAAGACTTAACTCAAAGAACAACTTCGTCATATTATCAATAGAAGCTTTGATAATATTTTAAATTAAATTAGGTAATTCTGGTACTAATATATATTTACGAGGAATGGGTGATATTGATTATATATCTCAATAAACGTGTTTTCTAATATTTTACAAATATTAGTGGTTGATAATGATATTATCAAGCGTTACTTATGCTCTTGGGCGTTCTCCTTAAGCGAAAAGATGGCCGTAGGGTTTGATAGCCAAAGGAAGAGTTTAAAACATTTATATGATAATGCTATTATTACTTTTGGTATGCCATATGTCATATTTTTATTAATATATAAAAAGTCTTTTTGTCAAAACAAACAGTCCATCATATAAAAAACAAAATAAGACAATGTTTTTATGACAAAAAATATAGCAAGTTTTAAATTTAAAATTTTAGGTACAGAAACGTGAAATACTGAAATATTTAAAAAGGTAACATGCAAATAAAGAGTGGTCGTACGATTTTGCACAAATGCCAACAAAATAAAATATTTCTTTGTTACATGATATTTATCACTTAATTGCGCCTTTAGGCATTGTTTTAGCTTTCGTCATGTTCATCACAAAATAATGTGCAGTTGTTAAAAATTATTTGTCAACTATTTTTGTGCAATATCTTGTATGTAAGATGTAAATATAAATGAAGATGTTGTCATTAAATCAACATATGTTCTAATCTAATTTTTCCGTGAGCTCGATTAAAAAAACAATGTGACACATTATTTAGATTGGGTGCAGAATAAGATAGGACAAATATTTGGTCGATTGAAAGAAGGTTGAATAGTTTTTTTGGGCTTAGTTGAAGGACGGTTACGTTTGACAGAAAGGTGGAGACAGTTTGTTCTTATGAGTAGTCTATACTCCCGTACCCCTGATGATAACGGTCTAATGTGTAATATATTTTATTTCTGCAGCCCTATATTAATAGCATAAAAATTGGTAACCCTATCGTCAATAAATATGGATGATATTTCGTTGTGAGGTGGTTAAAATAAATACTGTAAATTACCACCACTTAATGCAAATATAGTATGCCAGCAAACAAAATAATAGGAATAAAATGAATACAGCTAGAAAAGTAAATAATTGTTTATTAAAAATATATTTACACGTGCCTCCATTGGTATTTTACCAGCGGTCAAATTGATTTGCAGTCATCTAAATAATAAATGACTTATAATGAAATATTTTCATTATTACACAAACGGCAATAATCTTTCGAGTGGGGCTTTATTCGCTTCAAGATATTGATTCAAGTCTCTTCACTTTTAAACGTTATAGACAGCAGACAAATGTTCTTGATTTTACAGTGAATCAAAATACGATTTTTCTTCGTAATACTCTCACTATTTTGAATAATATATGAAAGTACGAAATCGCAAGTTTATGACGACAAATTCACAGTATAGATTACTTATAACTAACTTTGGATGCTTTGTAACATAATTTATTTAAAACTGTTTAATAAATATGTTGATACGGTTAGTATGTATATATTTTTTGATTCATTTGACTTATATTAGTTGCTGTAACGATGAGAATATAAAACATGCCATTAAAGAAATATCGGAAGAGATTCTATCGCCATGCCACAACTGTTTGAACATAATAACAGACGAGGGATCTCACGGAAAATATATCGCAGAAATGGTTCAAACGTTATTATGTCCTATTTATTCGTTTTCCATTGACAATACATCTATTTCGCAGCACACTATCTGTTACGGTTCGATAATTGCAGCTGATGATGCTGAATCCGTATTGAATTTATTTAACACGAGTCAATGCGAAAATATAAAACCGCATCTAACAAAAAACATTTTAATATTTAATATTAACGGAGATATCATTCAACTCGATAATTTTCATCCGTTTATATTACACGCTGGAATGCAAGTGGTCCAAGTGAGCATCGACCATGTTATAGAGAAAAGATATATCACCGAAGACAAATGTAATATCATGTTTTGGGATTCATCAACTGATGGAGAAATATTTTTGCCAGTTTCAAATAAAAACTTCAGCCTTGCTTTGAAAGCGAAACAAATCTTTGGAATGAGTTGTAGTCGGCCTAATTTAAAAATAGGAGACACTTTCAATGTGAGTTTATATAACTTTCCACCATTTACAATATTAGATCACGAGAAAGAAGAATTTGGTGGCTTAGAAGGTTTTATATTATCAGAAATCACCAAAGAATTACCAGTGAGGTACTTTATAAAAACCAACAAAAAACAAAATGAGTCCGCAATATGGAAACAAGTTCTTGAAGATGTTACAGTAGGTAATTCTGAAATAGGAATAGGTTCTTTTTGGTTGAGGGATTTGAAAAATTTTCAAGTTCAACCTAGCATATCTTACTGCGAGCTTTCTATGCAGATGTTTGTCCCCAAGCCGCGAAGAGTATCCCAAGCAGCTATTCTTCAAATGCCGTTAAGTAACGCAGTTTGGCTTACATATTTCTTGATGACGGCCATAGCTTGTTGCGTATCCGCAGTCTTCGCTAAATTATTGAAAAAACATCACAAAAGAAACTATGCAAACTTAAAATTTACCCAAGTGAATTATTCAGTTTGGAACATCGTGAAGATTGGAATACAGGCGGTTCCTAATAATTTTCCGTCGGCACGCGAATTTCCAATGAGGTGGATTACAATATCTTGGATAGTCTTTAGCATGCTTTTCGGAATCATTTACATGACCGGCTATACATCTTTGATGATGTCTCCTGTGTATTCAAAAAAAATTGACAGTTTTCAAGATGTGGTCAATGCTAATCTGCCTTGGTTTGATTACAACGCGAGAGTAATTCGTCAGCTTCAAAAGAGCAACGAGACTTTGGACAAAGCTCTATCAAAACTTTTTGTTGAGAATAACGGACCTAATCATATATTAAAACGTATGATAAAGAGTTATCATGGTGTGGTTTTTTTGATATTATCGGATAAGGTTGCCCTCGGGAACGTAAGTGAAGGACTGAGAAATGTATTCAAAAATTTGCGTCCTATAAAACCGCGCATTGAGACTATCGCTAGTGTAATGGCTATAAGGATGAACTCTCCGTACAAGTGTTTCATTAACAAAAAAATTATGTACCTTAGCGAGACTGGCATATTACAATTCATTCTTAAAAATGTTATGTCTCAAAAAAATCCACCATTCGCCTTCATTTATAATTCAGATGAAAAACAAACGCCAGGTGCTAGCGCCATACAATTAAATAAGATACATTTAGAGGGTGCAACTTATGTGTGGGCGGTCGGTTTATCTGCAGGAGTTGTTATTTTTTGTATTGAAATTTTAGTATACAATATTGAAGTAATACTAAAAAGGCGCATTTCAATTAATAAAAACGATATCGATGAATTTGAATTTATCTTTTAACAATTTTACAAATGTTTGATATTATTTTAATCTGTGATTTTAATTAACGTGTAAAAATACTATATCAGTTGTTTTCAGCCTTTTAATAAGTAGTATAAGGTCTTTTGAATATTTGTGGGTTTATTACTTCAAAAAATCAAACGATTGGATAAATTGTTTTGTGTGACAAAAAGAAAATAAAGTACAAAATTGATGTATTATATTTTTACTTATTTAAAAGTTTTATAACATTTGAGCACGTGTTTTTTCATTGACGTTAATTCTAGTAAGGGAATTGAATAGTGCTTATAATGTGCAATAGTTTTATATGAGTTAAAAATATCAGAAAATATTTTTCAATTCCAAATAATTTATTTAAGACAAATAGCAAAATATTTTTTAGTTAAAATCGTGGATTCAGAATCACAGAATGAAAAATATTATTAATTAAAAAAAAAAGTAAGATAATTGCAATCTAAAAGATGATATCATTCATAGGGTTGTATTATATCATATGAAGCAGGGGTGGGTATTCATAAGATTCATTGATTTTCGTTTAATATAAAAATTTATAACTGTAAGCTGTTAAATATATGAATTCGTATTAAATTCAATCGATTCAATATTATGACACAAAATTCACATGCCATAGTTGCTATGTTAAATATTAGTATAAGAAAACATAATTGAGTGAAAAAATCTACAGCTGATTTCATTGTCAATGTGAGAATTATAAAGTTGTAATAAAATAATGATCGAATTTTTATATCAAAAAAGCCCACTTAAATCATTTGTGCGGTACAAAATATTACGCAAAACAGTTGATATGCTAAGTATACGTAAAGAAAATATAATTCTGTAAAAAATGTTTAATTTGATTATTAAAAAATACAGTATGATAAAAATACAGGTGTACGCCGGGAAAGTTTCATTTTTTTTTTTTTTGGATAAATTTATGTACAATGAAAACATCGGTAAATAATGATAAATGTTTTATTGAATGTTGAGATTATATCAGCCAAATGTAAACATCATTTAACCTCATAAATGCGGGCTCTTTTAAAAAAATGCCATCAAATTTTCTCATATTACAATCGTTATTACAATGGTTAAGTTATTACCATAAAATTTATCTACTATTAAAATCGACATGTAAGTATAGGAGACAAATACAATATTTTTATATGACAAAATTTAAAAAAAAAGTGAATTTGTGGCAATACAGCATTTATTTCAATATCATTTGAAGTATAGTAAATAGTATAAAACACAAAGTTATCTTAAAAGTGTTTCCTCATATATTTTTAATGATGATTAATATATGTCAAGCATTCTGGAGAACTCAAAAGCAACACAATATTTGGAGTTACTGTTTCTCGGACAGTAAGAAGACATAAATGTTTGAAAATATATTATAAGTTATATTTTGGAGAATTAACGAGTGTCATAGAAGGTTAAGGCCAGACTGGTTTATTAAAAAAACTATTTATCTAAGAAATTAAACATCTTTTCAGTGATCATAAGAAATGGCATTCGCTATAATAATAACAAGGAGCGTGTCTTATGTAACACAACATCATAATTTATCCCTGTTTACTCATAATGTGAGTTCACTACACAGAGTTAAATCGAGAACTGAATACACCACTGTAAGATGATACTAGTTTTCATTGAAACTATTAAAATTCAGACATAGAAACCCCATCAACACAGGGTCAAAAAGGTCATTCACTATATAGATTGTGAATTCAAATAACACCTCCAAGGTCTGAGAGCGCACTCTAAACTAATGAAAATTCAGACTTATAAGCTTTGTTTATTTATGAGGAATGAAATTTACTGGTTCAATTTACATAAGTATCGATAATTTATTGGGTAGGCATCAAATAAAACAGCGCAAGATTTGCCGCATATGTTCTTAATTCAAAAACTATTTACAGAGCAATCGTACCAACTTTAATTTATAGCTTTATCTGTCAAACGCTCACTCTTACATTATTTAACTGTTTCCGTTCATGAATTAATACGTAAATTTAAAGAACGAAATTATAAATTAAACATTTATATTATCAAGAGAAATGGTTTGAAGCAGTAAAAGGTTGCCTCTATGAAGACGTGGGTGATAATGCTTTATTTTTACAGTGCGTAACAGTCCAAACTGACAAACTTGTTTATTACATCAGCATATAAACTTTTAAATAAAATATTTTTCTACTCAATTTGTAAACATGTATGGATGGAATTTCGGTTGTTATATAACTCAAAAATAAAAGCGTTACGCCAGATTGACCGCATACAGTGATAGGTGAGCGGTCAGGAAAAGAAACTTCAACACAAATATTTAAAAACCTAAAACATGTTAACACAGAAAAACTCGACATTATGTAAATTTAATCTAGGCAATCAGCAGAAATACCAGCCCAACAAAAATAGCTCATTAACAAGAAAAAACAAGTTGTCCCTATGTATATAAATACCTGATCAAAATGCGATTAGGAATGGTTTCAATCATTGAAAGCATTCCTAACTGAGTATAATATTTAAACAAGGCGTAAATAATTATCAGGTAACTATGATGATGATAAATGGAATTAAACTCCCCACAATATTAAAATGTAAGGACCGTTCAAAAATAGAAAACTGTTAGTTTATAATACCAATTGCACTTTAGCAGACGAACAGTTAATAACTATGAATGAAATCAAGATTTTTTTTGCCGTTCTTTAAGTTGAATAAACATCGCATTTTTTTTATTTAGATATCGAAAGAAGCTTATATTTATTGATTTTTATTTATCATTCGATTCTTGAAAATTTGCTCAATTTTTATTAATATATTTGAATTGAAAATAAATAATAATTGCATTTTGATTAACGGTATCTTTTTAGCCAAACATTTTCATGTTAAAAATCAAGTAAATGCATCCATTTCAAATGATTTTTCTGGAAAATAAATTATTTTTACTTATGAATGTATTTTATTAGAAGGTGATAAAAAATGTAAAGGGTAATAGGGGTGAGATTAAACAGGCATATGCCGTGTGCAAGATTTGAATAAGAGACAGATTTACATGTTTGAAAAGCTATTCATTCTTAAATTCAGATAAAAGTGCATATTTTGTAGAGCTTTCACAACACTCTCAACAAAATACGGTCAGATTTCGGTAGAAGAGTATAAATTAATTTATCAAGTTATTTGAAATAGAACAATAATTCGAATTTTGATTTTAAAAAATATAGAATTAAAAAGTCTTTGGGTGTACATCATTAGGCGTGGGTTACTTGCATGTTCGTGACACAACCCCATACACCTTTCACATCGGGTGTAGCTCCAAGAGTTTTAGTAACATACTGACATGGATGAGTTGGTAACCAAATACTTGTGGTGGACCGCACAACCGCTGGTGGATATTTACCTTTCCAAGTTCACACGGTACAGGTATCGTATTCCTTACATCCTGTTTTTCTTACACGTACAAGCATGTGCTTACACGTTTCATATGTGTAGAAACTTACCGCGACACATAAAATGAATGTGTAGATTTATTCACGCAGTTTTAAAGTATCTTCACTATCAATATCCAGTATATTAACTCACAATTAAACATTGCAACATAAGCTACCTCTGCAAGAACTAATTAAAACTTTCTATTTCGGAGACGGAAAGAATGGGAAAATATTTGTAATAAGTCAATCGATCTCGCTAAGACCTTTTTTTAGCATTGTAATGATAAAATACGCGTATTTAAATTGATTGACTAATAAATCCACGAAACGTGTTAATTAAATGACGAATAGCGTATACCACGCGGCTATGGGATGAGTGGAATTTATTTGCCTGAAACGAAAGGGAACTGGTTTTTAACACAATTTCTAGCAGCATATTTATAATGACCATTTGGGCAACCTTACAAATACAAAACATAAAAGTGATTTTTGAGTTAGTAAGAATATCATACTGTCATACAAATCTCGGCTAATTCAAGTTATGAATCCACGTGCATTTTTATAAAACACGCTTTGTTGTTTGAAAAGTTTGTTCAAAAAGATTAGTCAAACGATAAAAATTTCATAGGTAATTTGATGAATATTGTTTTGTAAATCTATTATGTACATTTATCATGTATCATAGAGTAAAAAAGTCGGAATAAAAAGTTAATGAAATGCTAAAGTGCTAAATTTCTTAGTATCTTAATAAAATGTATAATTATGATGGGCACCCAACTTTTTTGTATGCCAAGCTATCAACATTGGTATTCAGTACTTTTCCAATCTAAGAAGTCGGTCATACAAATGTGGGCTTTAAATTAACGAAAGATAAATATCTCTCAACATATGTCACAGTAATGACCTAACCAAAACTACTTAAATAGCTCCGCTATAAAGCAAAGAAGGTTTAATGTATTTTATTATACAATGCTTCGGGGCCATCTAAAAATTTAGTGACTCTTTACCTTAAACATTCCTAATTTAGTATTTTAAAAAGATCAGCCATTTTCTTTCAATCAATATTTCCACAATATCTACGTAAGCAAGATAATCTGAGCTAGAAAAATTACAATAATATCTACATTTAATTTAAATCACTTAATGAAAAAAAAACACGTTATAACTTTTCTTAATGTCATAATTTTTGTCCTATTTTGATTTTTAACTGTGTACAATTGATTCCGGCTGCAGAAAAATAAACTTATTGAATCTTAATATTCCGTAACCGACATTGAACAATACTTTTACGTATTATATTTTCATACTTAAACACAGTAAAATAAGAAGCTAGTTTAGGTTATCGCAATCACTACTAAGCCTCGATAACTGAAGACGTTATTTCTTTTCCTGCTTTTATAATGATTAAAACGTTGTTAGTGCTTAAAATATCAGCATAGCTTAAAAAAAATTAAAAAGTATGTTTATTATTATCGAATGAATTGAGAATATTTTTGATAATGTAACGAAAATAATGTCGATTTTTTCAAATAATAAATCTAGAGTTCGGAAACTGAAAAAAATGTAATCATTTGCCGTGACAAATTAATTTGACTGATTTAATAACATACATAAATAAATATCGAAAGAAGTATACATACATGTACAGCGAATAATAAACATGATAATATAATATTATTTAAACAAAATAACAGACAAATAATGACAATTTTAAAAATATCACGAATCGAAAGATACACGGATTTTTTTTATTTGTTGCTATATTATTTCGCTATTTTTAAACGTGACAGACTTTATGATATATTGAAAGGTATCTTAAAGTTAAAAACGAATTCGCAGACTGTGAGTCGGAGTTCTGTTGTCGCGGTGTAATGACCATAGTTGGAGTTGGTTTTCAGCGACTTGGACTACTTTTTTGATTAGACGATTTTGAAAAATTGCTCAATGAACAAGGAGTAATAAATCGTCATACTTAATATGAATTTCTACAATGTTTATTATATTTTGAAGGATATTTGAAAAGTTATAAGCTTTTATGGATGTCTCTCGAATGTTCAATATTAAAAGTAACATGCTATGAACTATTTAATGAGATAGTTTTCAAAAATATAGTGAAGACTATTTTATCATTACTTTTTGTGTATGTAAAGCGATTGATTGGTGCTGTTAAAAAATGTATTGATTTTTGAAGCATTCGTTATAATTATTATTCGATCAATGAATAAAGTTTTTTTAATGATTCTGTTATTATTATATAAAAGCATCATAAAATCTAAAATGTGTAAAATAACCTTATAAGTTTTAATTTATTCAAAAATGTGTTTGGATTAGACCTGAAAATGATCTCATCCGTATCAAGAAAATTATATAAGAGCTATGATGTCATTTATACCCGGTTTTTCAAGCAATAGCCTATAAAATGATATTCTATCTAAGCTCCAAGTTTTTTGTGTATTGACATTGTAAATTTTTTTTTGAATACACTAAAAATGAGCATTAAATTTATTAGGAACAGGTGATTTTTTATAAGTGGATATATAATTTAATATATGAAGCTTTAATTATTTCATTCTTGTTTTTATTTAATTCGTTTTATAGAATAATTTTATGTTCAACGTTACCGCTAAAACAAGAAAAAGAAGACTCGGGAAATAGACTGGTTAATTATTTTATATTTTTATTTTAAAATTTCATAACAAAAAAAAATATTTCAAAAGTCAAATTCATATTAAACGTATTTAAAAATAAAAATTGTATAGAGTTAACAATTATTAACTATCAGATGCAGTTGCAAACATAAACTGAATTACTTCTTCGGTATTTTTAAATAGTTATGTTATATCGATTGACACTAGACAATTTTTGCTTTAATAAAAATAACGAAGTCTTAAGTCTAGTTTATATGATGTATTTATTTAAGATAACGTCGAGTAGTATTATTGATAAGAACCAATAATGTTTGAATACGTTACTTTGATGGCCGAGAAATATAGGTTACATTTAAAACTAGCACACCTCAAACTATAAAGATTAATTCAAAATCGTTATAAAAATATGAAGATATCATATATACTTAATGGATTTTGGTAGTAAAAATGTTTAAAAACACTAATAATCATTTTAAGAAAACATTAAAGATTGCTGTTGACACACTTTGATTAAATTCATAGACGATGCACTTAAGATTTATGGTTTATATATTGAATTAAATTATTCAATGAATTTTTTTTACATATTTTACAAAATTGTGATATCTGAAATTTTATTTAAATTTTGAATGATAATAATCATTCAGAATAAACAAATCTGAGATATGTGGAAATGGATATTTTCTTCGTGTAAAAAATATTTAATATCAGAAATATTCTTCATTAATGGAGAATACTTCATTGACGAGTTGTTCTTGACTGTGCCACTGTATACCAAACCTCTGACATAGAATTAAAAGAAAATAAACAAACGGTATATAATTCAGCCGCAAATCTACAACAGAAATTGGCACCAAACAAATGAGAAATTTTTGTTGACAGTAAACAAGAAAGTTACATGTTTTTTTGCAAACAAATGTTTTATCAAATTTGGCAGCATTTATTATTATTTTCACATGCTATAGTCGTCTCAGCGTCTTAAAAATCACATCGAAATCCGCCCGAATTACGTTACATATTAACTCTGATAACTTCTTAGTTTATGGTAGGGCTGTAGAGTCGTTAAAAAAAGCACGATTCCGTCTCCGACATTGGCCAACAATACGACTTCGATTAAAAAAGTTTATTATTGTCAAGTTTTTTCTTACATTCCCTATTTATGTATAATACATTAAACATCAAACAAACAATCCGGCAAATTGTGCAATGAGAATAATGAAATAAGATCATTACGTAAGCGAGCTTTTGATGTGATAAATTGTTTGATTATCAATAAATATTGTAGTCAAAGCATAAATTAGTCAAACTTTTTACTAAGGTGTACAATAAAAACTTTTAAGGATTAACAACATCCATAAATTTCAAATAAATAAAAACATATAGGCTGAACGGCTATGTATGAACGCATCAAAAAAAAATGTCAGAAAACAGGTTTACATTTCAATTAAGAATGCAACAAAAATGTATGATGAAGAAATCTCATGTGTAAATATTATTCACACCGGATACTCATTACAACCAGAAAAAAACTGCGTACGATTAAGAAATGACTCGAATTCATCGTTTTTAATTTTTTTATATCATTATAACGCTACATGATTCACAAAAAAATATAGCAGGAATGTTATATTTACAAATATAAACAAAATCATTTCTAGTTTAGGTATAGCATTTTAGAGGTTAGAATAGTATAAAATTATTTGCTTAAAGAAATCAAACAATAATGTAAAAATTACAGGCTTACTTGTGTTACTAGAGATTTTTTGTTAAAAACTTACTGTTCTCTCGATAAACACTAACGGGCTTGTTAATCGATCTTCATTGATTTCCATCCTTTACGATTTCTTTGTCTTTCGATCTTCTGGCAATAAGTAACGTAATAAACTAGTGTATATACTGTGTTTTCAATTGAAGACTTAGCACTTTTCTCTTAAGAATCAATATAAAATCAAAAAAAAAATAATGTTGCTGGATTATTTTGATAACTTATTTCTTATTATAATTTTCAACGAACTGTCAAAACATTAAACGTAAGAGCGACTGACACCACACATCGAGAAAACATATGTGTATAAAATACGTTATCTGAGATAAGACTAATGAAAATAAAATATCACAGATGTCACGCAGTGGTTTCAATTTCGTTTTGGGAAAGTAAATAAACATTTTTTTAGTGACCAAAGATATTCAATGTTTTTCAAAAATATTGAAATTAATTTTATAATAGGTAGAGCTATTTTAACGAAAGAAGCAAATAAACGTATGGTATCTAGCATTTTTTTTTTCTCAATAGATGGCTCTTTGTTAATAATTATATTAATGTATTTTTTATGAAGCTATGAATATATATACTACATAATACAATATATTGTTGAATCTTGTTCAATAGTTGTAAATCTTAGTTATAGTATCGAAAAAGGTTAATGGACGGTTAATAAATGCAACACATAGTTCAATTATTCTATGTAAAATTATATCCGTCATATGGCAAAGAAAGTGTCTTTGAATTGGTGATTAATACTATAATAATATTATCATTAATTATACTACTACATAATTTGAAATTTATTCGATTTTGATCGACTTTAAAAAAAGAATAAATACAAAATTAAATTTCTTTTGTTTTGGTAAATGTTTTATTGTTTATTGCGTTATAAAGACAAACGATTCTTACGATATTATTTGAATTGTAAATAAAAGAAAACAAAGGAAACGTAATCTCGAAGTCATGTTTTAAATCGAAATTTAAGTAATATACGCTTTTCCGTATCATTAAGCTTATAAATAGAAGACATCGCTGAGATAAAACCTATTTTATTTATGTTAGTCGATAAGCCTAAAACAATCTCACCGTTTTTATTTGTGTTAAATAAAACTTTCTTGAAATGACCTAACTGTAAAAAGACTTTTTATTTTTTCGGAGCAATTCTCATAAATCTGATAAAATTGCTACTGGATGACTTTGGTACAGCATAAAATCTGTGACCTCCAAAGAACTAAGTGATTAATCCGGGAGTTGCAGGCATCAAGTATCAGGAAAGGGGATTTGGTTTCGGGAAAGTTACGATCAATTAAGTTAATAATATTGGACACTATAAACTAAATTCAAACAATCTTGTAAACACTTCTACCAACAAAAAATTATTTTAATTGATACTAAACCACATTTCAGTTTCGGTCAACATCCATGATATGCATCTTTGGATATTTTTCTCTCCCCCACAATGTGTGGAGGAAGTTGGTAGTGAAATGTGTATAAATAAAATATACATATTATATATAAAATTCAATATTCGTTTTTACATTTCGTTATGCACGAAAAGATATGTTCCTGTTAATTTCAACGCCTAACACTCATAAGCTCGGTAAAAAATAAAATACATCATGCAAAATTTTGAAAATAGTAGATGTCCTATAATATTTAAAATAAAATTAATATTGTTTATCTTTTTTGGCTTTAGCATTTTAGACGAACAGTGTAAGAAAGAATTTACTTAAAAAGCCACTCTTGTTGCTATATATTATAATAATAAGCTTTGGAATACACTGACGTTCCTCAAGTAACCACTATCTCGACGACGGTTAAGATTTTTATATACTATTTTGATGTAATATGTAACTCGTTCCCTGCTGGACGCTGCAAATGATATTCCAACACCGATTACTTAAAAATTGAACTGAAAAATGTTGGAAATAATTTTGTTATTGGGGATTAAAAGGAAACAGACTACATTTGAATTTTATTACTGCTATATTTTTAAATATCAATTATCACCACTCAAATATAAAATCAGTCGTCTTAAATGTTATCAATCAGAGGGTTGAAAAATATGTTACCTGAAAAAAAATTTTTGATGTGATGAAATTCACGCCATTTTATAAAAAATGCTTCGAGCTGTATAATATCAAGATCACTGTACATTTATGCTTGCAAGCTTTGAGGAAATAATCGACTTTATTTGTTTATAATTTACCATTCAATCAAAGATATGCGACAATTTATTACAAATAGCATTGATAGGTATATAATTATAGACATATTTTTGGAAGAAATATGGAACGGTGAAAAATTACTGTAAACTTTGTATAAAATATATTAATATTATGAGCCCAGCTGTTTTTCTTAAAATTAAGTAATATTCTTTGTCGTGACGTATTACTGTGTCACCAACGCGTACTTTTAGAAGTACGTCAATGCTAACTGGTTTGATGGGTTGATTACAATTAGTAAAGATCAAATAAACAGGCATGCAGCGTTTTAATTTGAATGATACACAGTTATTTATGAACATTTATTAATGAAGAAAATCTATAAGTCTAAAATAAACGTGGAATAAATTTATTTATCGTTTCCGAGATCATTGGATATCTACAAAAAAAAACGCTCGTGGTGTATAATTACTATTTTTATAATTTTTGAAAATTTGGTTTCATAAAAGTCTACATATAAATTATCTAACGTGTTTAGTATACAGAACATTAAATTAAACTATGTATATAAAAAACCAGTTTTGGGGTAAAACCAAGTCGTGTAGAAATTTAGCACAAATTATTTAGAAAAGCTGAAGTGTTGAAGAAGTGTAAGGTCTGATGAAAGATTTTTGACCCTGTCTGTGACGTTACTACAACAATGAGATTAACAATCTCTATAGCATGGGAGACACTGTCACATTTATCCTAACTCAACGTTTAAGCTGGGCTGGATATAAATCAGCCATGGGTATGTTCAACCCCTAAACGTTCTGTACTACCATATGAAAGCGTTGAAATACTGCGACATCGCGGGATCGAGGCGGTGTCCCAAGACCTATGCGTGCTTAAGATCAACGGTTGACACCGAATGGAATGGAAGTAGAGTGGATTGCAACGGAGTGGTAAAATGGTGTCAATGAAGAAGATGAAATTATATTTATGAGGATAGAAATTTCGCTCATTTTCTAAAGATCTCTTTACAGATAAGAGGGATCGATTGTATGCAAAGATAGAATTTAAAGCTCTACATTTTACTATAGTGCTTATTTTACTAATATAAAACAATCTATAACTTATAAGATTAAAAATATTAAAACATTCAAATACCATATAAATATGTATCATAATATTTTGAAAAGCTCAAGATCACTTTAAAAATAGAAATTTTTCTATTTTTTAAATTAAATATCACAATTTATTAAGAACAAATTATTATGTTTTTTAAAAAAATAAAACGTTTCTAAGACTAAAAGCGTATAATAAAAAATACAATTAATGTTTGGATTAATTAATTTTCTTGAAAGAAAGCATGGAATCCTTAAGGATTTTGTTTTTAGATCTATTTATTACCTACAGTTGAAAGCTTTGCCGCGAATAAGCAGCATTCTGAAGATTTCTCTTCGTGTCAAAAGATTTCTAAAATTCAGCGAAAAAAATGCTGTAATATTTCTTTGACATTTTGCTTATTTCTTTGAAAAATTTAAAAGCCACAAAAATATTTCGTAAAACGTGATTATAACGTTTTTTTTATACATTCTTTTGTTGTTTTTTAAAAGTAAAATAAACGGCATTTAAATTTCATTAAGGCTTGAATAGAGAAAATATTTTTTATTATTTGAGCGTTCAAAAATAGTATTATTGATAATTTATTAGTTTTCTCAATTTGAATGGCTTTAATACAACCAATCCAATGTGTCGATTCGTATAAAATACAAATAATATTCATCTTGTGACAAATTTATCGGTTGCTTTGCTTTCGGGGTTTTTTTTGCCCTTCATCTTGAAACATTCATAAGTGCGCTTTATTTTATTGAAAATAGTCAATCAGTAATAGCACTGAGCATAATTATTGTAACAATCTATGATTTAATAATTAATTATAATCTATAAGAAAAGATGGGTTTGTCATTTTATAAAAGATGAGCCAAGTGCACTAACGATTCATTCTCTTATTTTTATCTGGCCAGTGGTAATCCTGATATGAAAAAAAAAAAAATCCTTAAATAAATTGTTTTCAATTATAATATTGTAAAATTCATATGATTTATGATATCGACTGAAGATTTTTGATGAATTTTATCAAATTTAAATTGTTGAAACTTTGAAATAGAATTGAGTTACACAAAATATAAACACCGCCAATTTTCATACGAAAGCAATTGAAACATTAAAACATTGCTTATATATTCCTACCAACATAAATAATAAGCACATCATTTTTTGAATCATCAATCCTTTCTATAAAATGAATGAATTTGGCCTTTTTTGAGAAATTTTTACTGTACGTCATAATAAATGTGACAAAATATAAAAGTATTGTCGGTTCACTTAAAAGCTCATCAAAACTACATGGGTTTCGTTTTAAGATTGCAACATTTTATGTTTTAAAAAGTTGTGTCGTCCACTACGAACACGTCTCAAAGTTTTATTTATTGTTTGTTACATTTCGAGAAGTTTTCTTGCACATTTTTAATTAAACAGATTTTGTAATACTTCCTGTTTCATAGATTTGAGTGAATACATAGTTATTATTTCATATAGCCATATTTGCTTATACGAATGGAAAATTTTAACAATCATCTGATAGCAACAAAAATTTGCAAGGATTTGGTTCTCACGACGTACAATTAATAATTTTTAGATGTCTTTAAAACAAACCGATTATAATAAATTGACGGTCAAAACTAACAATTGGGATTTATTTGAATTTATATTCGAGAAAAATGGTGTTTATTTTACATTGGTAGAAATAATACCGAAAAATAACGTGGCTTCAAATGAAAAAAAAATACTTTATAATATTTTTATTCTTGTACAATATTTTATTTGTTTAAACAGTTTTTATTTATTCAAATTACACCACTTCAAAGCTCGAAGCTTATTATAAAAATGATGATCTAAATTATGACGAAATAATGTTTTTTTTGCTAATTTCTATTTCAATAATATCCCGTTATAGCAATTAAAACCTTTCAGCTTTATTTTTGTTTAAATGAATTTTTAGAAAAATAATACGTTTACATACTTGAACACTAGAATTCATAGCCAGAAAAACTATGGTCCTGAATGTGTATTGTATACCGTACATGTTACCTCTATATGAAAACATATGGATAATACAATGGATGATTTTTCCAGAAAGCGTGCATTGTGTGAGTACATTCTATTGTTCAAAATGTTTTATGAAAATGCATGAATTGTTTGGTTCTCCTATATGAGGGCGACGTACACCCTAACATTTTAATGGATGGATACTTTTAAATGGGCGTATACTAAGTCATTTGCAATAGCAGTCTTTTCAGCGACTATTTTAAATATCCCAGAAAAATAATTGACTTTGTTAATAAATTATTGCTTTTCGCTAACTATCTTAAAATTCATTTAAATCTGATTGAATTCCATCACCTTATACAAAATTATGTGATACGATGTGGTTTATTGTTAAGTTAACAAGTAGCCAGTTAGTAAGAGGTTAATAGAAATAATTTGTTTTTGTTTTTGATTAATTGTACATTTTTGTAATATAATATTTTTTGAACTAATTGTTTTTTAATGCTAGTAATTATTAAAGCGTGTACTCAAGTATATAAGTAGTTTTGTAAAGATTTATATTTCATCAGTTGATAGCGCGCACGATGAGAGGAACTGTTCCTGATCATTGCATTACAAAATATAGATGTTAAACTAAACAAACTGATATGATTTATTGATCAAAATTTAATGCCTTTCTACCACTAAGCGGGAGATAAAAGGTATGTTGAAAGTGAAAAAAAAATATGGATCTTTCCAAGTTACTTGTTTTCTGATATTTTTAAAGTATTTAAAATTTTAAAATACTCACATAAAAATGATGCATATAAATTGATTTCTTTTTTCAGTATGTGTTTTATCTTTTTGGTTGGTTAGTAGATTACATGAACCGTCAAGCGGTTAAGCTGTGCGAGGATTTTCACGGAAATGTTTGTTTGCGTGTTATCGGTAAACCAACTTCAGTCCTTTTGAAACTACGTGTGAATTAGAATTCCATTAATGTTGATAGCTCCAAAGCCTCATTCCTTAATTAGACTTCAACAGCTTTGTAGAGTAAAGAATTAATTAAAGGTCACTCAAAGTTATATAACAATTTATTGATTGAATTGGCATTCACTTGGTAGAACTCCATTATAACACGGTGAAAAAAAAATGGCAATGTATTTTAGTTCTACAAAATTATAGCTATGTATAGATAAGCAAATGTTAGTTTAAGCATAGTTCTGACGATGGCGTGAGTCGAAATAGTTATCAACTATAATTTTTAAAAATAATTTTGTAGAACTAAAATACATTGCTATTTTTTTTCACCGTGTTATAATGGAGTTCTACCAAGTGAATGCCAATTCAATCAATAAAACAAAAAACTATTATACTAACTACGTCGTGCCTACCCAAGAATTTCCTGGAAAATATTTATATTTTCTTTTAAAAACTGGAATAAATGTTACCTACTAATCAATATTTGTTTTTAGTTCTTCTTTGGGGATTTGAAAAATATGCGGTACATGTAAAACGCTAGTCATTTATTTGAATAACATTTAAATGGTTTAGACATCTGTGAATCTTACTTTATCAATTTTTAGATAGAGATCGTGTAGTATCATAAAAACAGTGGGTGAAAGTGAGTCTTAGACATAACTTAAGTTTTGCGCTCTTTCATTTTCCATTTAAAATGACGGGAAGACGGTTGGCCTACAGCAATCTTCATCATGAATCCATAATATGCCATACATACCGAGCAGGCATACTTATTGTTTGATGTGTCATTTTGAGAAAAACATATCATATGAAAATTTCAGGTAAACTGCAATGATTATATCTACAAAAACGAACAACAAACACACTGTTTACTTATTGAAATCTGGTATGCAGTGGAAATAAGTAAGAGTATGATTTCTTACATTTTCCATCATATTGTATGTAGGGTTTTAATGTTACAGTACAGTTGACAAAGAATAATGGGAGTAGAAACGAAACAATATTTCTTCCGTTATTAGCATTATATAGGCAATGCACATTTCAGCTATCCATGCATTAGAAAAAAACGATATGTACTATTAAATAAATAGCAATTTTGCAGCCAATTGGTCAACGCAGCAATTTGCATCAATTGGTGAACGTTCATATTGTCATTTTTTGGTATAAAACAATTTATAAAAACAAGTTTGAAATCTATTGGTTTCTCTTCATATAACATTTTTATTTATTTTGACCTAAATAATAAAACAAACCTCAGTTAAAAGTAATAATCATAAGTTAATACGCATGAATATGAAATATTTCTTTTCAAAATCATCCTCGTGCGTTTTTATAACCTTACGAATTTGTTATGGTAATTCTTTTTACTGATTATGATTCTATGGAAGAAAATACTTACATTTTTAAGCTTAAAACAATATTAATACATTTCCTTCTTTTCCAATGACTTATTAAATATAATTTTATATTTCCGGGAATACAAATTAAGGTTATTCGAACTTATCAACAATAATAATATATTAATTCTAATACATTTATGTTTTGTTGTTTTCCAAAATGTTCGGAAATGTAAATAATCACATTCAAATTATTAGAAATTAATTGTTAATAGTGATGAAAATCATTTGGAAATTTTAAGATTAAAATAATTAAATAATAGTTTTGTACTTCTTGAAAAATGATATTAAAGTTTGTAGTCAATTAGTAAAATGTTTGTTTGTTATACACAAAATATGACGAGCTACCATGTTGCAGAAGGCACTAAAGCGATATGTGTAATAGTGGATAAAGCGTCCAGGTTTGCGAGAATTATTATCGATGTAGACATCGGATGTGATAATAGGCAAAGAATATAAAAAAAATATAAGTATGTATGGTTAGTTACTTAAATGGCTTATTACCTTTTAAACGTCTGTCTCAAATTACAATATTTACTAATATTTTTCTAGCCTTCTCCTACGAGGTCATGTTTTCAAGACAACTTACACGCACCCAATTTTTATCGATATAATAATCAAAATATTTTTATTTTACGTAGGTATATAGGAAAATATATTGAGAATATACATTTTGAATATAATGCTTAAATGGTGTAAAAAATTTAAGTACTTTTTCCCCAAGAATAAAATAAAATTTTAAAACCTGTTTCAACACCGTTACGATGTTTTATTTAAGAGACAGTCAATTTTTCATCTCAATAGCTCAAACATTATAGCTTTTATTTACAAATAAAGAGTGCAATGGCAGTGAAAGTATTCGAGTAAACCAACAAATATACAAAGATTTGAGAGTATATTGATTGAACTCTTGTGAAAATATAATATATTTTGGAATTGTATGTATTTTTTATCCAGCAATAATGGGTTTCCAAAGATGAAATGCAAGTTCTATCAAAAAGTCTTCATAATTTCAATTACAAACAGAAAATATATCATTTGAATAACCGAAGCTACCTTATATATGCATACATAAAAATAAAGCTTTTTTTTATTACAAAATGTATCTCTCTCTTGATAATTAGCCTGCTACCAGATTATATATATACAACCCATAAAACACAAATAGCCATCCCCAGATAGTTGATAAAAAAAACTGTTACAAAAAACAGTGCTTTATATATTGACCATGAAAAATTCCAAATATAGTTCGGTAACGACTTTTTTTAGGACGTGTAAAAGCAATCCATCAATTTTCATTTACATCATATCAGATTAGAAATTGTAGGGTACTTTTAAGCTGAAATAAAATTATTACGCCTACGAAATCTTTGAAAACTCGTATATTTTTAGTATGTCATATTTTTATTAATAAGTAAAACGTCGAATCAAAATATTTATGAAAATAATCTTTTTATTTATTTATTTAGGATCTTACCAATAATTAGGTCGTTACATTTTAATTAATAAATAGATAAGTATTTTATTAAGGTCGACCCTATGTTACCATGGTTATGGCCTCACCCTAGCAATCAGGTTGGATCTGGATTCATGACCTAGGAAGTTCAAAATAAAAAAAAATAATCCAATTTTAATTTGTGATCTTGGACATAATTGTTTTGAGATGTATTCTGCTTGAGTTGAGATCGTTGACAACAAAACATTTTCATTTTGAGTTGATCTTCTGTAATTTAAAAAATACGAAACACCTGATTTATATCTTGGTTGTTAGCTGTTTTTTTTACAGATGTCGTTCATAATATTTATAAAAATAAAAATAAATGTAAAGTGGTTGTTCGTTGATTCTATATTGGTTGACAAGTAAATTTAGTTATAGTGCCTGATATGATAAACCTATGCAAAAAAGAAACGAATAAAGTTGGAAATGCATAAGCGTAACTGTTCCTAATTTAAAGCGTACGTACCATTACGTTAATATCGGGACATTAATTTTGTGGTGAGAATTGTAACGATTACACTCTACATTAGCAGTTACCGTATCACCATGTTCATCTTAAATAAAGTGAGGGCTAATGTATTATCTTGACCACTTATCGTCCATTACTATAAAATGGATGCAAGGGTGACTGATTAATAATTTGAGGATCTTTTATCGAACAAAGCCGACTATTTTGATAGTTAACACATGTCTATTTAAATGGAAATCAGCCACATCACCCATTGTATTTTTTTGTAAAATTTGTCATCAATAAATTATAATTTCTTATTGACACATAATTCTGTGTCAATAGAGTTTTAAATGGAAACATATAGAACCTTTTTTGTGTACAATTTTCAAGCAGGATGTCGAATTGAGAATAAGGTTTCTTGGACAGCAGCAACGTGTTCAGATATTTTTTTCGCACGCGTTTTCACTTGCTATTGTACATATCCTCTTTCTTCAAAATATTTCACTTAATGATATATAAATGGTTTTTATAACAGATTATTGGTATACAAAATTTCCCGAAAATTTTTAATCATCACAGTAATCGATTATTGACTTGGATAAACTATTTTTACGATAAAACACAAAATACTCCAAAAAGTACGTGATTAAATGCTGTATTAATTAAATATATATATTTATGAATAAATTTCTTTTTTAAATCATTCATTATGTGCGTAACAAATATTACAAAAGGAATAACCCAACAATTAAAAATGTAAAATCGATTAAAAAAACTTTTTTTCGTGTCTGTTACAAAGTTGGTGTAAAATATTTAAATTAAAATAGTTAAAAAGTTTCTGAAGTTGGCGAATATTGTTCATGTTTTAAATAAGAGAAAAATCTAAATGTTAAGAAACTTTGCTCATTGGAATCTTAATTAAGAAAATCGCGCGGGTTCAATTTGAAAATTTGTCCACGTAGTCATCTAGAGTCGTTTATCGAGACACTCCGAGTGATATTGAAAACGACCATTTCCAAATGACTGTAATAAGAAGCTTTTATGGCAGAGGTTTAAACTATGAAAGTAGCTAGAAATATTTTTTAGGTGGAAGTTAACAACACTTTACGTGAATAAGCATGTATAATAATATATAAGGTATATAGTTGATATTTCGCTATTTTATTTAGCTACTTCGGTCTAGTCTTCATCAGAACTATGAAGCGGAAGCTAAAATAGCTTTACTAAAGAACGTTACTTTTGAGAGATTTACTGAAAAAAAATCTGATGTTTTATTATGCTCTAAAGCGTGTAACCAGTAGGATTTTTGAAATACTTCTATTCAAGTACTTCAGTATTAAATGTGTTCAATATGATTTTTTGGCAATTCGTTTCGATATAATACAATTATGAACAAGAAATCGTTTTTTTCAGTTGTTTACACACATTCCGAAATAAATATCTAGCTTGGATATTGAGAAATAGTTCATGCTTGATGAATACATTAGTTTTTTTTTCCACAATTTACCATAAATATCTATATTTTCATGTATTTAAAATTCGAAATATGATAAATTCGTCGTGATTTTAATGTCTGTCTGTAACACAATACGGTGTCTGAAAACAAAGTCTAATGTGCCAAGGAAAAAAATGTGTTGTTTGAGACTATATGCTTTGATTGGTTGCATAGGTTTATTGTATATACTTTGTAATATGATTTTTTATCAATCAAGAAAGAAAAATTTTGCCTGAAAATATCGCAATCATTTTATCGGTCATAGTACTACAAACAAAAAAATGAAAGTTTTTCATTTGTTTGACAAAATCAAAGAAATTTTTCTCCTTGAAAATATCTAAATAAATTGCAATCTATGATATTTGACATAAAGAACTGTGACCATTTTTAATGAATGTCTTTAAACAATAGACACTCTTGCATTTTTTACCAAAACAAATGACGCATGCCCACCAACACTGCTCTCCAGTTTTCCACAGCAGCTACTCACGTATAACGCTTAGAGAGGTACCTCTGAAGCTCTGCTACGCCAAGATCGACAGTCGTAGCGCTCAAAGCTCTACGGCCGAACGCGACTTTGGTGCGTAGACAACGCTGAAACTTTTCCCGAAGCTATCGAAAAAAAATTCGTTGAATCAAACTAGTATCAAATAAACAAAAAAAAAATACCTACGATACTTTTATAAATATTATGTGATCAATTATTTGGTGTTTGTGTTAGAAATGTAAAGTAGCAAAATTTATCTATGCTAAAAACATCGTGTGATTTACTTTCTTTTTGTAATTAAACTCACGTAGTTAATATAAGTCACCACAATTGAATTATCTCAATGATTTTTTTTTATTAAATATAATAAGTGACTTTATATGTGCAAAGAAGCAAAAAATTTTGCGAGGGTGAGTAAATATTTTTGTATTTGTTTAATTAGATTTAGTGAAAAAACCTGAAACAGTACATCAAGAGTAATTTCAAATTATTTGTTAAATTAATTGATACTATGGAAAACAATCACCCTAACAGAACTATATAAGACTTTTGTATTCATCAAAAAGTTTGATTTTTCCTGTCATAAATGTTCTCTTTTCGATATGTCAAGACGATTAAATTTCTTTATTTAATATTAATATTTTGTATTTTATTTTAATATAAATTAAATATTATAATTAAATAAAAATACTCCTTCATGGCTTTGAAGTGACTGTCATCTACAATTTTCAGGAAGGAATCTCTTAATCTGACAACGAAATAAATTACCTGAATTTTTTGAAGATGTTTTGTCACATGAGTGTCGTATAACAACAATTTGACATTCGCTTCACGTTTCACTTCTCATTTGTCTAAATTAAGCCAGTGAAAATAAATTTGAAAATAAAATGATGAAATGCTTTAGCAAATTTATTTCAAATAAATCAATGACATATATGGTTGAGCACTACGTCAAAATTTATTCCACTTGATTTAATATAACAGTTTTTTTCGGTGACTACAAGACTCTTCGAAATTCGTTCAATCTATCCTAACACGCAGTTCTCAAGACACGTCTTTTAAATATATATTCATCTACGCTCCTGACAGCGTCTCTTGGTGCTACGTTTTTTCTCTATTACGACACTTGAAATACAAATCAGTGACTCATCACACTTCTTACAATTAAGTGACATTACTTTTATAACGTTCAAGTTTTTAGTTCTTTGGTTTCGAAATGAAAAATATTTTTGTTTCGTTGGGAAATTTCCGCAAAAATCGTTTTACGTGATATTTTAATTTTTGGACCCAATTTATCAAATTATATGAAATTTTTGATTTTTTTACGCGATTTTTTTATGCGCCTTTTTCTGAAACCAATGTATCACGTAAATAAAGGACTGGGTGTTTTTAATAAATCATAGTAAACATAGAGAAAATTAGCGCAAACGTATTGGTTAAAAGATGTTTTATGCAGCATCTCACTTTTCCCAGTAAAAAATAAACGGTCATTGAAACTGTAAGACGTTAATTGCCAATTAATTAATAAGCTTATTTTTCATTCATCATCATTCTTTTTCATTTCTGGTAGAAAACATTAATTTTCCATTAACTCCGGTGCTGCGGTAGTATAAACCTGTCAGTGATGGTGAACGTCTAATTTTTTTCTCATTTAAAATAAAGTCTTGCTCTTGGCTGCTGAACACGTATATATTGTAAACATACATAATATCACAATATAATTATCAAATGACTTTTTGTTTTTTATCATTTATTGATAATAATTAGTCTTATAATAATAGACGAAGTAAAAATATATATGAAACATCAGTTAATGACGCATGTAACTGAAAGAACCAACACAAATCCGCATCGGTTGTTGATTATATGAAATAGAATAAACTCCATTAGGATTTTTGGGCATCTCACTTTAACTACCCAAGTTGCACCAGCAACAATAAGCTTAATTAGAATAAATTTATATTGTAAAGAAACGACGACACCAGTATAGCAAGAATACATCTCAGAATTACTTTTCATAGGATTTTTAAAATTCAACTCCAGAATGTTGAATTTTATTCTAACATAAGAAATCTTCATATTCAAGCCACGTTACCTCATTATTCAACCGAAGACTCTCTGTGTTTTAAGCTAAAATGGTAGTATACACTAGCACACCTTTGTTCTCCACCATAAAACAATAACAGCACATTGCAAGCGTTTTACAAAATACACGTGATTTTATCCAAGTACAGTTGTGTGTTCCTGACAATTTGTATGGCCCTTAAAGTGAATATAGCCGTCCATAGTTATTTCAATTAAAAAGTGCTTTTTCTATAAGAACGTTATGAAACTATTCAATGAGTAACCATATATTTTTCCTTCATTTATATTCCGCAGCATTCTGCAGACTGAGACACACTGTTTTGTATTTTGTTATAACAAATGAATTGTACACACAAACATTAGTCTAATGTTTTTCGATTCAAGTATATCTATGAACATCACGTAATTCTGAGGATTAATCAATTATGGCGTACACGCGTTCATTGTATACCATGAAAACTTATTTGTATTCACAGAGCTTAATATAAAGTTATCATGTCTGTTATTTATCTGATGTGTAACTAAAATATTATATTTTAGCTGTTTTATGTAATATAAAAATTATTATTTGCTTGAAATTGTACATATCTATGATGAGCGGACAAATAAATGTAAATCGAAGCAGACAATTATCCATGAGAATAAAAATAAAAAGTATTTTTTTCAGCAATAATTCACGTTCTTATTAAATAAATCGATTTGCATTGCAAAATAATTCGATAATAACAGTGCACTGTAAAATCCTTGATTTTATTTAATAATTCTATGTAACTTAAACTTCTTATATTTAATCGTTTCTTGATGTGGGATGATTTCTCAGAAGAAAAAAAAGCGCTGTTTTCCACAAAGTCATTTTTTTAATCGATTGTTTTATGTATAAAATAAAATTATGACTAGTTTACATGGAAAAGAAATAACAAAGAAAATGTACACCTTTACATTATTTTTTTGAAAATAAAATTACTTTGACATTAGTATCATTTACGGATTACGATTTCAAAAAGAAAAAGAATTATTTAAATAATATTAATATTTATCAGATTATTATAACATAAGTAATAAATAACCGTAATATAAATAACAATATTTTCCATTTTTTACATTGATTAATCAAGCTGGTATCCAATTTAAGGAAATAGAATTCCGGATATCACTCGTAAACCGTTTCATTCTGCAAAGCAGTTTCGCATTTTAATGTTAGCATTTATCTAAATAAATAAACAACGTGTTACAAAAGAAGCAATAAAGCCCCTGAAATATTTGTAAATTTACAATAAAATGGCCATAAAAATGACGAAGGTTTGTGAATTACAGAATTTTGTTATATACCTAAATTATGTTTTTAATTCTACAATTGATGGTTTTCATTGTCAATTAATCAATATTATTAATCTTGGTCGTATAAGTAATCAAAATGCAATAAAAATACAATTGCAGAATAAGTATTTTTAGGACAATGCAAGATAAAGAATATTTATATACTAATGGGATTATTTACTGTAATGTAGAATAACTGCATTATTATTTTTTTAACCAATAATTTGGCATTGAAAAAACAGCCCAAATACAACGACCGCGCTTTCAAAAGTGTTAGTATGGCAATCTCTTTTCAATATTCAATTGTTTTTTTATCGGGCATACATAATTTAAAACCCCCTCTTATTTTCCCTGATTTCCTATATTCACGGATGGAAATAGTTTAAAATAATATGTTGTTGTAATTTTTGTGTTAAAATGTTTTCGATTGAGCTAGAGATTGCAGGAAAAATACAGAAAACTACACCAAAAACAAAAGAAACACGATTTACATACAAATATAAAATTATTTTCACGCAAGCTCTAAGAATTCAGAGTAATGGTAGGAATATCTGAACTATAGAAAAAGAAACAAGGCGACACACAATGAATAAAAAAATGGTTTGATTCAAACAAAAGAACAAATCATTAATCATTAACTTCAACTCTAAATCCATCACCAGACCTCACAGATTCTAAGCCCAGAAATATATATAAAACATAAATAATGAAACTGAATTAGCCAGAGATTTTACGTTGAAATGATTAATTATACAGATTGAAACCAAATAAATTTTAGGTCAGCAATTGTTTTAAAAAATATGCTGTTGAATTTAACATGAAAAGGTAATTTATTAAAATAATAAAAACACAATTTTTGCTCTATTTCCAAAACGTATTTTATTATATGAAACCGGTCCTGATCACAAAATATAAAGTGGAAATGGTATCAAACAACTAATTTAATTAAAAAAACACATTTTCAGTAGTATTTCCAAAACACATTATATGATCAGGACAAGTTTCGTACGTCGTGATTTCGTGCATCTCGCGATGAGCGAAACCTGTTCTGATCATAAAACATATTGTGGAAATGGTATTAAAAATGTGTTTTTATTATTTAAAATATCATGCCTTTCCATCAAAAAGTGACAGTTAGCGCATTAAAAGTGAAAAAGTAAAATTATCTAAGAAAAAAAATATTTTTAATGGCCGTAATTCAGAGATTTCACTGCTTAGCTCTATAACTTTGCCTGATAAGTAGAATACTGAAAATATTATCATTTGATGTATGTGGGAAAAGAAGAATGCAAACCAGTCCACTCGTCCATTGGACCGATCGGCCACGGTGATTTGGCGGCGAGTAAGACAAATTATGACGGCTTTAGAACAGCTGGAAATCAATAGACATCATCTATCAGGAAGGATTCTTAACAAACAAACTAAGATATGTCTATCGCCATTGCTTAACCATCTGCGGGATGTTTCTTTGTTTCTGTAATAGACCATTTCGTGCCATATTTAAACTTATTGATATAGCCGCCATTTTAGCTTCATTTACAAGTTTTATTGCGAGCAAGAAACAAGCTAGGTCGTTAAAACAGAAGAGAAGATATATTGTGGAGCTTTTCTACACAGCTTTATATAGATAAGCAAATGTTAGTTTAAGCATAGTTCTGACGATGGCGGGAGCCGAAATAGCTATCAACTATATTTAAAAAAATAATTTTGTAGAACTAAAATACATTGCTATTTTTTTCATCGCGTTATAATTTGTTCTACCAAGTGAATGCCAATTCAATCAACAAATTATCAGGCATTTAAAAAATCAGCGTCATACGTAGGTCTCATCTCATAGAAGCTATTTGTCTATTTAAGAGATCAGTTGTCTGCAAACTTAAGCGCATGTCTCCAAGATTTGAGCAGATGCTCCAATAATACTCACAATTAAGGAAATTAAGTCATGCAGATACGCGTGCTGATTACGTCCATGGATACTGCTGCTTAAAATTGACGAATGAATAAATAGTCCGCAATTCAATATAAAACCGCGATATTAGCAACTCTTTTAGTGTATAACCGATGCTAACTGTTTATTGTGTGTCAGTTCTGTTGAATCTGTGTGATAGAATGACTGAATATGCCGAAAAGCAAAACTCTGGTCCTAAGTGACGAAAAATTTGAAACCGTACAGAGTTTCAAAAATTCTAATTCTAATTCGATTTAAGATTATAGTATTATATTATTGCTACATATCTAAATATTGCCTAAAATTTAAACACCACTATTCTCCTTTTAACTATATATACCATCGTCTTATGATATTGCCGCACTATGCCGATGATCATTGTAACTTGTTAAGCTGTTCAGCGAAATATTACGACCGCAAGCTTTGATGTGTGGTAAAATATACAATATCATTTGATATTACTAGAATATTTATTGTCAGCATCACAAATTAATACATTTAATGAATATTTTTTAAGGAATTTTTTCAATTACATCGAGGCTTGTAGTTTTTATCCCTAATCAAATCGACGTATAAATTCGTTATATATCTCATAAAAGAATTAATTCAAGTTGTAATAAATGTTGTATTAATTAGGAATAAAAACCAATAAATGGATAAGTAAATAAATTGATTTTTTTTTATCGCATAAAAACGTTCAGATTTTTTAATGATAAGTAAGGTCAACTTGAAGAAAAGAGAGTTTTCAAAAACCATGTGGAAAAAATTATCTGGAAATTACCGGAATTTCAGCTCAAAACAGTTTGATTGATAATATGAATAATAACATTAAAAATTAGTGATTTGTGTTATGAAAGATTTGTCGGTTCTCAAAATGCTTTGAGTCAAAATTTCAGCAATATCCTATAATATAATAATAGTCTTGAATCTACACATACTGTTCCTTCGTAGCTATGGGGACATTTTTTAAAAAATTTTCAAGTCAATGTGTAGTCGCCACTAAGAAAATTTAAAAACAAATATAAACTATTGTATATGATGGTTTTTAGAAATTTTAATGTAATTGTAATGGGTACAAAAGATTTATATTCAAATAATAATAAATCTAGAATATCGCAGATATGGTGGAAGTGGTTATTATAGTGTCACTAACGCATGTAAAGACGGAAGTATAAAAACTTTTCTCACAACACTAACACCAAAAAATAAATTGTTGGGCAAAATGAATTCAAAACAAACCAACAACGAAAATAAAAGTCATTAATGCAACAAAACAGATGTGAATAATTTTCCCTAATTCCGTCTGATATTTTTTTGCACAGATGTTAAGAGGAACGTTTTTTCAATTGCTTTATAATTCAATAAAAATAAATTCCCGAAAGGCAGAATATTTTTTTTACATGATAAATAAAGTATTGATGAATGATAAAACTTGTTAACTTATTTTTTTTGGGATACTATCTTATTCGATATTTAAGCTCTTAACAGCCAAGTAATAAAATTTTTGAATCTGATAGCATGATAAAAAATATTATTCTTAAATCGAAAACTTGTCGAAACAACTTGTTGAAACGGAAAAGGTAAAACACTTTCTTTTTATTGATAACTGAAGTAGTTGATATGTATTATATATAAGACAGAGTGGCTTAAATATAAGTTCACAATAAGCATTAAGCCACAAAAGCTACTTTACAAAAGTAAAAATATCACATAAAAGAAGACTTTATTTAAATAGTAAATATTTTTCATTTCATATATGGCGATACTGAATTTGTATACATACTTCAAAATTTGATTTAGAATGTTGAGATTCACGAGTTGAAATGTTTTAAAAACACACTTATGGTGTGTAAATCAAATCAGTATTCGTACTTGAAAATAAAAAAAAAAATAATAAATAATCTATACATCTCGTTCAAGTTTGATCTGTTTTTATCAATTTTCAAATTGCGATGAAACGCGTGTTTTGCATGACGATCTCACAAAAAATTCTTCAATCAATAAACTAATCATAGATTTTTCCAACTATGCGGTTTCAATTTAAACTTTCTTAAAGAAATATCTCTACGTTTTTGCTTATTTTTTTTTAAGGTTGACCACTATAATATTTTTCAGACATTTTAAGATGAATAAGACAGACTGTTTTTCTTTATTCAGATTTAAAAAGTATTTCATTATTTTAATAAAATATTACGTATGATTTATTCAATATATGTTAATGAGTCTTTATTTAATGATAAATTTATATTTTATATGAACAAGATAAAAATGAAAATACTATATTAAAATTAGTTAAAAAAACGAAAAATGTTTAAAATAATGTGATATTTGTTTAGCCACTAACCTGCTATGTATGTAAATATATAAACGAAAAAATACGATTAATCAAAACAGGTTCTAATGCGGAGAAGAGCGCATATATTAAATTTATTCAAGCATAATGAAATTCACACCATTGACTAGATATTAATTATAATCTACTTCTTGCACTGTTTACAAGGATGTGATATAAGCTATGAGATTAAATATGTACAAATAGAGCCAGTACTTATTTAAATCAAATAAATAAGCTTTAAGAATATGACAAAATAATTTGAATTCGGATTTAACAAAAATCGCATAAGTTTCGATATTTCTTAGAATTTTTTTTTCCCAAAAAAAAATGATTATTACTCTTTGTATAGATTGCATTCATAATAAACGTCTGGATTCAACGAAATTTTTATTCGTAGGAATATTGAAATTACCCACATTAGAAATATTAATTGCAGGTATTGCTTTTTGATATTTTTTTCCTAAATTTTATATTGGAATTCTCAAACAATAAAAAACAGTATTGGTTTAAAATTCGAACAAAATGCGAAGAGATTTTTTGCCGATAATATTTTTTTATCACTTTTTATTAGGAAATAATTTTAATAAAATATTATATTGTGTACAATATTCGTGTACCACTTTTTTTTAGATGATTATGGTACGAGTTTTGTATTGTGGCACCCATTTTTCTTCCTTAAAATTTTTGTCAATTGATTTAGGCAAACGGAAATTGTTTGCTGAGCAACGTTTAATCTTTCTACAAGTTATTTTTGCGTTTTATGCGCATTTTCATCCAACAATGCTTAAAATTGTTGGTCTTGAAATTTCCTTGGTTGACCTGAACATTTTTTGTTTTTCAAATTGAAATCAGCAATTTAAAACGCTAGAACCGACGCTCGCAAGTATCTCAGGATGAAAAATGCTTACCACAAACTTCTAAAAGTATACGACAACCATCATTTGAAATTATTTTAAGATTATAGACATAAATGCTCTTTTTTGATACATATTTCGAATATTTTCAATGTAAAAAATATGTTTAATATCAACAAGCAATCCCCATGTTAACATCTGCATCTAGCTAAACTGACACATAAAAACGTGTATTTATCAAATAACATATGACATGTATCAATGTTATTTGATTCATCTACTGAAAAACTTAACGATCTGGTGTATCGATTAAATAAGACTATGCCATTCAAACTAAATATTAATAAAAAATCATTGGCTTTGAAAAAGTTTTCAAATGAAATTTATATTTGATGAATGTATGTAATTGAATGTTCGAGGAATCTTAAATCAAATCCTGAATCATGAGACTGTTTCTCTACATAGTTGAGTATGAAAATAAGAAGTCTTATGATTACAAAATTAGAATCATAATATCTTCGGAAAAAATACACTAAATAGAGCGTGTAAAATCCCATGTAAAATAATTATTATTTCTACCATCTTAAATTTTTGAACGACCATTTTTTGAATTAGCAAAGCGGTGATTTCCAAAAATTCCCTCTCTCTATAAAAACAATGAACACAATTTTAATTTTGTATTTGAATGGAAAACGTAAAGAAAAATCTGAATTTATTCTTTATTACGTGTAATTCAAATTTTTGTTTGACATGATAAATTGATTTCAATAGTATCGTATTTGATTATTTAAACATATTTCTGATTGTCCTGCGACTTTATTCTTTATTAAATAAAAAAACACAATTAAAAATTAAATTGGAATTATTCTTGAAAAAAAATTCGGTTCATGGTAATAAGATAATTATTTAGTAACATCTTTTCAAACGGTATTTATTATTGTTTAGTTTATGAATATTAGAGATAGGCTGTGAACACAAAAGTTAGTAGCGATTTTTTAGTAATATAATCAGTTTGACGCATTCACATATTTTATTTATTGGTTTGAAGGAAGAAAAATCAGATATTGATACACTTAAGTATAGTACACATCATATACGTGCCATATATAACATCTTAAGTGCAGACTCGACAGTTTTTCCTTTTATTTCTTCGAATTGGAGGGCAAAGGAGATCGAGAGACATGTGTCAAGAAAGCTGTATTCTATTTCGTTTTTCTTTTTATTTTTGTGTGTATAAGCTTTCGAGCGAGCGATTGATTATAACAAAGTAACATCTTGCTGGCACAGTGGCGTGGTCAAAATACAGCCCTATTTTTAATTTATAAACGTATATTTTTCAGTTCATGAGCTGATTTTTATGTCAAAACCTACCTACCTTAAATTCGAATTCTCATCATTCAAAGTCTGATCTAAGATAAGTAAAATGCCGAAAACCTTTCAGTAGGTTAACGTTTATATTAAATAGATATTTAAGGATGCTTGTGGTACCTTATAGCCCCGAATTTTCTTTGTCGTACATTAAATGCTACAACACAACAAAAGCCAATACTATTCTTTGAATAATAAATAAAACAATAGCGGAAAAGATTATTGGACATAAATATGAAAGTTGCTATTTGTTATTCTTCAGGGTAAGAAAATATATTTAGTACAAAAAATCGTCGTAAGAGTTTAGCAAATATATATAAAATAATCTCAGACTATTTACGTTTTATCAGAAAATATAGGCAAACATTTCATTTTCGAAGCGTAAACTGTCAATTTTGCTTATTTATGATTTGCTTATTTATAATTATTGAAAATTACACTTTTTTACACAAATCTGTACAACACAGCAAAAAATTCCTAAATATCTGACTTCTTTCACGTAATTTTAATAATAGTGTAGTTAGCCCCCGTATAACCTCATTATTCTTTACTGCCCTCACTGAAAAGGGATCGTGATAAATTGAAGAGTCTGTTGACTTAGAAGTAATATGTATAAGCTTCACGTCAATAAGATTTCGAGTCTTAGAGTATATTGCTCGGTTGTATTGATAATGATTAGAGATACATATATACAATTGTATTGAAATAAGGCAGCAGCTCATATTATTTGAAGAATACGAAAGATTTTCTAGTTCAGTGGTTTTTAACTGGTGCTTTGTGGAGCACAAATGCTTCGTAAAATAATGAGCGAATAAAAGAATTGACATGTTTCGTTTGCTTCGTTACAAAACTTTTATAGGAACAATATTCTGCGTGAAAGCAAATTCAACAATTTTGATACAAATTTATGGCTGAACATAAAATCCTTTTACCACATTTCATAAAGTTATAAATTTTAGTTTCACGAAAGAGAACAACCGGTCACTTTGTTCAAATTTTATTCTTAAGATTTTATTTTATGAAATATTCGATTTTTTGGCGAAGCTGACAACCGAGCTTTTTCCAGAAATTTTTATTTTGAACACGTGAAAGGAAAACTTGGTTTTGATTTTTGAAAAAATACTGAAACAATGATGTTAGTAAAATTATTGATTTAATCAGATAATGCTGAAACATGTATGAAAAAAATCTGAGATATTTTAATAATTAATATTCAATTATATTCACGAATCGAAAAAGTTGCAATTGTTTATTATTTAGTTATTTGTCAATAGTTTTTGTTATTTTTGATAATTTCCAAACTGAAGTTTAAGTTAAGTAATGGTCACAAGGACTACGATTGGAGCATTTCATGTGAAAGATTCTTTATACAAATCTGACCATTCCATTTCAGTACAATAGGGCAAGATTAAAATGTTTTAAATACGATAAAATTAATAGTTAGCTCGTGGCTTAAATAATTCATTTTGAAGATAAAATGGAAATGTAAAAAAATGTAGAGTAAATATAACATATTGAGTAAATAATAGATGTTTGAAATTTCTTCAGCAGAGATTTGATCCCGTGGGCACCTTAATTGAGTTAGATGAGAAGAAATTTTATTTTAGTAATTTTATTGTTAGCTTTCTGACCCAAGTAATCATAGTGCTACGAATATTTTTCTTGTAATCAAACGTGTCTTTTGTCTTCGAAAAGGTTAAGAGCTGCTGGTCTGACTGAACCCTTTGTTCCAGGAACCTCTTAAAGTAATTGGTTTATCGTATTGTTTCAGGCAAAGCTATACACAGATTCTGTTTGTGCTCTTGATTTTATTTAAACCCCTCAAATATCATTTGCGTGTGTGTTTATTTCGATTTAATTTATTGCTGACAATAAATCAGAAAGGGAATTTCCAATAAAACCATACCACAATTATTGAATGAATAATCAACTGAATATTTTATACCTTCAACTTTATCTTAAGTTTATGTCAGTTTATTTTGTCTAAATATATATGTATTTTTAATCGCTAGATATACTTTGAAAAACCTTCTACTTTAACCAAAAACAATTTGATATATCTAATTTGAATTCTTATGAACCCACTTCTACATTGCTATTTTATATTAAAATTAACACTTTGTTAATGATAAGTATTTTTTAAAGTTTGATTCTTTTTATTGCATTCTTTGGATTGATCACTAAGCCATATATCTCTAAGTGAGACTATGATATTACTAACAATTCTAACGCCATTAACGACAAAACATAAAATTATTTTCAAAAACTTGTTTGATTACCTTAAATTGTTAAACTAGCTAAAAATTGCCGTAGTGAGATATTAGTTTTCTCAAATTTCATTTCAGAATTTTTCGAATGAATTTGATTGAATGTGGGCATTTTTTATCACATCATATTTCTTTCAAATTCCAATAGAGAATAAAATTTGGTATCTGTGACTTTTCAATTGTTCAAAAAAAGGGTCTTAACTTTTTTGAACCATTGAAGTTGACGAACAAGTGAAATGAAGTGCACAAGTTGTTGTTTAACAAGTGAATTTAAAGTTTATTCAAAGACTTTATCTACGAAAACTGTTGATAAATTAGTAAAGAACTAACATTGCAACCACAATCACCTGTTGCGACTATTTTTATTACGAGGAACATTACACAGCGCAACTACGTAATGCGTATTTCAAATTTGCGCGTCTATTTTATTAATGACGATAAGTCTATAATGAATATATATATAAATGTATAAAGCTAGAATGGAACTTCTGGTTTGCTAGTCACTTTTGTATGTAGAGTAAGAAATAGTATAAAACTTTAAAATCACCTTCTTCATATTGGAAAATGCATTGATTATTCAATTGAAATAAATTCATGTCATGAATCATTGATGTGTGTTATATTTTATTTAATTCTAAGATCAAGAACAACACGATAGCTATTTATTTCTATTAGACGAAGAAAAATACAATTATGAAACTATCATATCATATATATCATAAGTATTAACTTTTTCCGGTGGATCTCTGTAAATTGGTACAAATATTTTTATTTAACAAATATCTTTAACGGTATACTTCATTATGAAAATTGCGCTCAATACCTAACTGCACAACAAACTTGCTTAAAACAAAACGTAATATCAAGAGTGTTCTTCAACCTCAAAGAAAAAAGCTTTTTGTAAAGCGTGGCTATACACCACGGTTCAATAAACAGAGCGTGAAGTTTTCCAATTTATAAAATCGTTAAATACTTTTTATATGAACCAGATGTTGCCATTTCTTTCTGATTAGGCTGAAATTTACACTAATAAAAGCTTCCTCAACGAGAATACTAATATTTGAAAACGACTTAAAAACATGTATGAATAGTTATGAACGATATTATTTATCTTTGTTAAGTTCTCTTTAATAATTCTAATCACAAAAAAAGGTTTCAGAACGGTTTGTTTCGTATTATCATAACCTTCATTCTTTTTTGGTATAATAAGAAAAAAAGGCTAGGCAATCTACATACATTTTAGTTAGCTTATAAATTTTGATAGTCTTTTTGGAAGTCAAATATGAGATAAGGAATTACGACTTTATAAACATCAATTGTTTGAATTGTTGAAATATTATACGGTTCCTTATATTTTATCACACGGCCCTGGTTTATTTTAAGTTCTGTTGCATCCGTGTGATAGAATTTTTCAAAAAGCCGAAAGGTGAAACCTTGGTCATTCGTAACAAATCATGTGGAATCGTAATGTTTCAACAAACCAATTTGATATTGAAATACTTATATATATATATCAATATATTCAAGTACTATCGGTCGACATGTTTTTTTTTTAAAACATCTAGGTCTTTGAATATAAATTAATGAATTGATAAAAATTGATTAACTAATCACTACGTACTGAGATGCGACCTTGCGAAAGCCAGGAATTAACCCACCATCTTCATAATGCTGTCTTCCTCCTTGTGAAGAGTATTCACGTCGACATTGGATACAGCATAAAACGGACTAATAGCTTTTGATGTCCACTACGCCACAAGTGCAACGGTTGGAAAAGCCAACAAGGAGGTATGAAGTAACCCCAGTGCATATTGCACCGCATGGCAAAGCTATTTATTTTATAACGTCTTATATTATAAGAAAACTTATGAAATTACTTAATTTCTTGGTCGGGTTTCTCAACGTTAGTTTACTATGTATACAAGCAGCATTTGCTTCGTCAACGCTTCCATCATAAAACGGATTGTAATTTTAAATCATCTAGAGAATTTTATTTTTACTATTTTTTTTAAGATTGAATCAATTTATCCAAAAAAACATATTGGCCTTGTTTGAAATATTCGATTTCATATCCAATATCATTTTTAAATGAATCGGCAATATCCTATTTTATTTTATCAACTCCAATGAAAACATCATAATACTAGTTAAAAATTAATTATTACGGTACTCAAAGAGCTAAAATATCATTTAAAGTAGTAAACTTAACAGTTGTTTATACGAAAAAAGTTTATTACTGCAGATTAATCGACAAGACAGATATAAATATTTGATCATGTAACAATTTAAAAATAGCACATAGAAAAATATGTATTCAATACGAGACTTATTAAAGAAAAAGATTCGAGAAACTTCTATTCGTTCACTACAGGTATAAAAGAGGCAAAACTTTTTCTCATTCATCTTTGACGACAGATGCAGTGAATTTTAAATATAACAAATCATTTATACAGAAGCGGAGATCTTACTATCATAGATAATACTGTTGCACAGGTTTTCCTGAAAACTTTTCTGAGAAGAAGCTCTTTATGAATCTTGAAATGAACACCTTATTTATTTTCGTTATGAATTCAAACATGTTTAAATTAAAATGTAGTAGAATCATTTTTATATGCTAAATTATACTTTAATTCCTTGCGAAATTTTACATGTTAAATAATGATTCATTTGATATTTTAAATAAGAGACGGCTTGAAAAATGACTGTAATATTATATGTTTTGAGCAAATCCGGTATTTTTTCCTTATACTAGACCAATTAATCTCAGATGGCAAGCATTTCTTTATTACTCGAGTTATGCCTGTGTAATTAATTTCTAAGCAAAATTCAAGTTTCAAGGTATTTAATTGAAACTTTCATCGCAACAATTATTTGCTTTTCAATTACAATAAAAATCGAAAATTTTAATTGCTGAATCTCGCGAACTCTATTTGTATGAAAAAAACAATCTGGGCTTAAATAATGCAAAGACGTTTATCCCAAATGTGCTTAAGTCGCATTAAACATTTAAAATTATCATACTCTATCTTACTAGTTATTTACATGAGTATCTTAGACATTGAAAATATCAAGTCTAATATCATAAGTATCATAAATCAATCATTAACTACTATCTATAAATAACCTTCATGTTGTATGTTTGCATTAAATATTATTAATTAATTGTGTTATAATATATGTATGTATATTATAATGAATAGATATAAAAAAGTTCTCGATGGCAATTGTATTCTAAATTACCATTGACGTGCTTTTCAACAATCAACATACTATAAATAATATAAGTTAAAAAAAGAGAGCTTTTTTATCATTATTTTTTTTGAAATCTAGCAAATATCTTTTACCTTCACAATATATGTCGATTATTGAATAATATAATTCAAATATAACTTTTTTAAATCATTCATTTAAAGCTGTAATTTTCGAATAATCAAAAATCAAATGGTGCATTTGAAAAGTATTGCTTGTAAAAAAATCATTTGAATTTTTTCATTATGCTTTCATTCTTACTACGCCCAAGTATAAGCTAAAAAGATGCAAGCTTTAATAATACATAACAACAAAAAAGATCTTAGCATTATAATTCATACTGTAGTGGGAAGCCATATATACCACTTTGGGACTCTTTGCTATAAAGTCTGCTTACTGACTCTAAGCATAAAAATAATTTTAATATGCAATAGTGTTTTCTTATTTGTATTTTATGATTTATCTTGTAATCAAAACTATTTTAAAGTCACAAAAAAAATTACAAATTTAATATATTAAGAAATTATTGTAAAATATTGGAAAAGGTTGGCAAGAGTCACATGCATGTATGGAATATGGAAAAAGCTTGATATTAATATTGATCGTGAAGACACAGACCAACTTATAGAAAATGAATTGAAAGATCTTACAAATAAAGAATTATTATGCATCGATAATCAAAGGGTTGAAGAAGAGACTAAAAACAAGAAATGGTCTTGGAATCTCCAAAAAAAATTGTAATGAAAAAAACGAAATTAGCGTTCCATTTGCAAAATTGCAAAATTTGCAAAAATGGATTCGGATAACGAAAGATTTTTTAATATAAACCGCTGTATTCAGGAAGATCTTCCTTGCTAAAAAGAAATATGCAGGAAAAAAAACAACAAACAATTCAACTTAAATTGCATATGTTTTTTAAAAAGACTACTCTTCCACTACTGATGATGAGCCAACGGATTGCACTTATATAAATACAGACGACGAAAGATTTTAAATATAATAGAAGTAAATAATTTATTTGGTATTAATGAATAATTATAAATTAAACAATAAAAAAAATACACATGTTTTATTTTAATAGGTAAGTACATACATATTTTGTATGAAATTCGACTTACGACGAAGGTCTAGGAACGTATCTCGGTCGTAAGATGAGGATAATGATCTGTATTAATCTTTTTATATGGCCGAGTAAAGTTCAGCCAAAAATGAAAAAAAATACGTTGATGTTATTCATCGACATTAAATTGATTAAAATAAAAAAAATAGACAATCAACCAGTACATTTAACATTAATTTATTATATTGATTGAGGTACTAATTACTTTTTACGATTTTATATGTCTTGTTACTAACGAACCGAGTTTTGTCTTTAAACTGTTTTTTATTTGCCTATTTAAGCCTTATTATGATATGTAGGAGTGAGAAACCACGTATACTTTACATTCTCGAAATTTATTTAATATGATTATTATTTGATTTGCTTGTTAAATTTACAACAAATTTGTACACATTTAATATCCGCTTTGTTTAACATGACTTGAAATAAAATTCTTAGAAACTTTCCTTGTATCAACAAATGGATAATTGATATTGGATGAGTTCATTTGAGAAGGCTTTTCTTATTGAACCCGATTCAGCAGCATTTTATATGGATATCTCTAAATGAAGCGCTAAAACAATCTCACCCTCGTGATTTTTCTTTAATTGCTTGATTTTTAAATTGTTATTGTATTAAAATTCCAGGAAAATTTTCACAGATGGCTTCAGAATGCAAAATTATTTATTCTTCTTTTCGATATTAGTTAAATTGAAATGTACAATATTTCTTTCAATAATCATTCTTTTGATCACACCCATTTATAAAATCTCGCAACTAAGAATTCATAAAACGAAAAACGTTTCTTTTCGAACGAAGAAAAGACATTTCTTTTATTTTTATGATTAAAAAAGACGATATAAACCTACTTAAAAAAATAATTAATCAACCATTTAAATGATCATTTGAATATTAAAACACGTTTGAAAATCACGACCACATTCAGAAGTCGAGTTCACGTAATTTTTTTTATACACTGCGTGTAGTGTTAGCGGACTAGATCGTTATGTAGTTAAATTTGAATTAACAAAGTCTTACAAAATCTATGTTGAAGAATTAATCTGTTTTTGAAAAAAATACTTTTTGCATGCCTGGATTTTTCCTTGTGATAACATTGAGCTTACAGACTCTTAAATGTATATTTAAACCACGCCAAGAAAAATATCTAAGACGGAAATGTTCGTCTATTAAAAAAGCCATCATTCACAAGAGTAAATGAATTGTCATGTTTTTTAAATTGCCAGGCGTCACTATTTGGTGGAAAGGTATTATTCATCGTAATTATAACAACAAAAAGATTTGCAAGTTTTCCACATTCTTATGTTTTTTATATGAGAGCCAGTTTTGCTTAACGCAAACATCATCAATTAATTGATTGAATTGGCATTTACTTGGGAGAACTCCATTACAACACGGTGAAAAAATACCAATGTATTTTAGTTCTACAATTTTTTTTTATAAGATATAGTTGATATCTATTTCGGTTCACGCATCATCAGAACTGCAAAAATTTTGTAGAACTAAAATACATTGCTATTTTTTCACCGTGTTATCAACAATTAATAAACGATATAACTAAGGTAAAACTTGAGGTGTTTGGAACCGGTCCTAATCTTAAAAATAAAAAACATTGGAAATCTTACGAAGCATTGTTATTTTACTATTAAAAAAAAAAATTTACCGTATAAATATACGAAGAAAATTTACACTTTGCTTAAGTAATCACAATTATTTCCTAAAAAAATAATGAAACCATTTATGTTAAATGTGAAAAAAAAACGTATTTAATTTCTTTAATTCTGTCTGAAAACATTTTTTTAAATATGGTTGCAGTCCCTAGAGACTTTTAAGTGCTTTGAAAATTTAGATCGGAGGCACTTAGATGTTCTCGAATTTCGTTGAAATTTTCCCATATTATTATACATTAAAATGTGATTTCTCTGATCCATGAAAGCTCTTGCGGGTCGTATTATCTATTTTATGAAAGGTTACCAAACTGAACAAATGTGGGAGACAACGGCTTTGTGCCTGCTGGACGACACTAATAACTTTGGTCAATTACAGATAAATATAAGGAAAAAACCACCCAGGGATCTATTGCATTAAAATGTTGTAGCACGATAGTTGATATCACTATTTTAAGAATTTATTCACGCTTAGGCCCGTAGGGTGATATAACACGAAGAAAAAGTAAGAGAGCTTCTATAAAAATCACCTCAAGAAAAGTACAATGGATTTTTTTTTCATTTTATATTGTATGTGTTGACATAAATATGGTCGAAAAATTCAGTAATTATTCCTCATTATTAAATGTTTTAAAACTCTTTGATAATATTTTTATCACAATTCCTAGCACGGATAATAGGAACTTTTGGCATAAATAATCGATTTTAATTATATATGATTAAAAAAATATCTCTACAAAAAAAAATATATTTATATACGAATTTTATCTTTGATCGACCATAAAATTTTCCAATGGCAATCGTAAAGCAGTAATTTGCGAATTGGGCATTAATTATTAAATGGAATTAATTATTATTAAGAAGAATTAATTATCAAGTGGAATATATTAAGTACTTGATTTATAAAATTTGTAACAGGTAATCTATAATTAAAGGCTATTCAATTTTAAATTGAATCTATGATATTTATTTAATCTTCTCCTGTAAGGTTGGTTAGTAAATTCAATTAAATCGCATAGTAGAAGGATGAAAAAGATAGTTATTATTAATTAACAATTATACCACCGTCTACGATTCTGAGAGAGTATTATATTAAGAAATTAAATAAAAATTATTTCGAAACTTGTAATGGACTTTTTATTTACTTTTTTTTTAATCAGTAGTGACATTTCTTAAGGTATTCTTAATATTTAATGTGCATATTATTTGACTTCGGTTAAATGTATTTTGTATGATTACGTCTTCGTTTTTGAAATATTTAATACATATGAAGTATTAACTCTAAACTTGTATAACAGCCTTAATTTAATTTGTATCGAGACAGTTGACAATACCCGAGATGATCAATACTGGCCCTTATATATATTTTTTTATTTTAATTTTTGAACTAGTAATAGGCTTATGTTTTATTAATTTAAACATAATGCTTTTAAATTACATTGAGTGTGACAAAGTAACATATGTATTGAATTTTTAATGAATGCATGACAAGATTTGACGATCGGCTTGAGCTGGACATTGATTATTTTTCAATGAAAATCCCAGTGATGATTAAATAATATGATATGATATCATTAACAATTACAATATGTTGATAAATGATATTTTATTTTCAAATTATGGACAATTCCATATAATAAGATTCGAAAACTTACTCTGTCTTTGATATATAATTGGCTATTAAAATGATATACGTATAACACTTTAAAATTCTAACCATGTCTTTTTGAAACCTTTTCTTGGATTAGAGTATGATATTATACGTCCCATAAAAATCACTCAAAATTTTACAGCCGTGATAAAAATGGAATAGTTGATGTTGAATTGTCACTTTATTATGAAAATAGATGTCCTCACTTGGCGACTTTGAGGAACACACTTGATCACACATTTGATCAAAACAAATAAGCTTTAGGCATTTTTGAAGATAAATTTTAAATTAGACGGAATGCATTATAAATCTTTTTAGATTGATAACGATTTACGGAAAATTGGAGGTCATCAGAAAATTTTCAATAACGCCACTTATGAATTCAAAAATTTATGCGATGCCACGTTACCAAATATTTTGTTAAAAAATATTTTAACAGCATTGTACATACTATCAATTATTACGACCAACATATCAAGACATTAAAGTTTTTAATGTAACGTTATTCGTTATTTAATAATTTAATAAATCATTTTAAATACTTAGCTTAAGGGAAAAATGATCTACATAAATAATACATAAAAATTAGTTGATAATACATGAATATGAAAAAATTAAAAAAGAGATAATCCAATAAAATATTATCACTTGAGCTCTCCAAATAAATATTAATGAGTCCGACTATCAATAATTTAATTTTTTTTCGGTATAAACCTTAAAATTATTTTCTTTTTAAAGGAAACTTTTATTCGAAATCACAATGAAAATCTTTTCAGTCACGTAGTTTCATTCTTCTTATAGAAAAAAAATACTTTTTAATTAATGGAATCTAGAATAAGAAGTTTTTTTCAGATATATTATATTTGTCATTATGTCTTTCTTGGTTTTGAAAAACAAAATACTAGTTCCAAAGACTTGAATCAAAAACTTTGTATTATAATAGTTATTTTTGTATACTATTTCAAGAAAAAATTACGAATACCAAAATCGCAAGGAAAATTTCGTATATTGAACCGTAAACTGTGTAACTGAATTATTCAAAAGCTCAATGACATCGACCATTCTTTAATGGATACGGTATAAATGCATTCTCACTACCAAAATTATACGAGTAGAAATTTTCCGTTTTGCAGTTAATTATGTAATTCGTTTAAAAGTCAGCCATTCTTAAACACTGTATCTCAAAGTCGTCACACATTAAAAAATGACAAGGTTTTGTTAATGTGAAATGTGATATTAATTTTGAACAATTTATGATAAATTCCGCCAAAAGTTTTTGTTTACTTGATTTGAATTTAATGAAAAACAAATCAATATTTTGATAACATAATTAAGGCACATATTAAAGATTGTAATAAAATAAATTTATTTACTCACATTCACGACCGAATCACGACAGTTCACAATATATCATATTGTGAACTGTCGTGATTCGGTCGTGAATGTGTGAAATATATTTTGAAATAAAAAATATATCATAAATATATTACTCCATAGAATGAACTTGCACCTAGTTTTACAGATAATCAGGAAGACATTCATCGAAATTGTGTTACAATAAAATAATGGTTTGATTTGTTAAGTATTAGATCATTCTTACCGCAGGCAAGAAAAGATTGAATTCCCAACGGGCTCAAAGCAATCTTGAAATGCTATTTCATTATTTTTACGCCGAGCATTTTTTTGCTGCTATATTGTGTATGAAATACGATGTTACTCGGAAGGCAAGCCATGTTTGAGATTCTTAACCCCGTTGCTTTCACTATGAGTGCAAAATGTATATGAACGACGAATAAGAAAAGCGAACGCAAATGAATTTCTCCATATCTACTGTTGTGTATTGCGAAAAACTTTTTGTATGCTTGTTTACAAACACTTTCATTACATATACATATAAATATGTCATAGGGTATTATTTAAAATTATAATTAGTATACAAGTTACTTACAAAAATATGTAATTTTTTATTATTATAAAAATAAAGTGTAAGACTAGCTAAACGCGGAATATTAAAAATTGTAAAATGAATGAACAGTTTCGTGCATTTTTCTTTGTTACTTCTTTTTTAAAGCTTATGGTCTTTTTACGTTGCAGCTAAGATTATTTATCTGTTATTATCTCAATTCTTCTTGCGAAATCAAAAGAACGTATCTTAGATAATTTATATTATATAAATATTTAGTATTTTTATTATCAACTTGCGACACAAACATAATCGTTTTATAAATCTAATAACTGTAAATCTATTTACATAAATAAAGTTTGGTTACAATAATCATCTATAAATTTCAAAGTTAGTTAAACAAACAAGATCTAGCGGAAAGATTGTCTGCCAATCATTCATATCTTTCAGCAGAAATATCATTTTACAAATTTTAAAAATAAATGATAAACATATCGCTTATAGACTTAGACAAGTATTTTGTTTAAATATTTTTACATAAATTACAAATCTATACAACAGATAAAAAAAAATTGACGTTTATGGATTACAATGTAGTGACTGCTAGCACTTCTACGCAGGAAAACTATGCGTAGTAGTATCTACATACTTAACTACTAAAATGAAGAAACATCGATATTTACATTAAGTTAATAATTGGAGAAGCATTTTTTGAACGTGATTGACTAATAATAAATTATTTTATCAGTATATTTTGCTCTCTGAAACTCTCAGCCAATTGAGAACATAAAAACTTTCCCTGGTTTTTTAATCTGTGTGTGAAATAATTTTAATCAATCAACAGTGTAAAAAAATAATACAATGATACATAATGTGATATTTCTACTTTAAAAAAATTCCAATTAAAATTTTGTAGCAGTTGATTTTTGTGAACACGATCAATAAAAAATCATGAGGTTATAATGGTTTTGAGGCTGCTTTTACAAATTTTGATTTGTTTATTTTTTTAAATTCTTCTATTATGTCTTTTCTGACTGTCAGTTCAAGTGAATGCGTGCAAGCGACTGAAGATGTTGAAAAGTGAAATCCAAGTTATAAGTGATAAAATTATACAGATGCTTAAAAATTACTTTTATTTGAAGAAGCTTTTTTGAATTATGAAAACTTACAATAAACATAAATAATACTCATTAAATCATAAGCCCATTTACAAAATATAAGTAAATTACTTTGAATAAAATGTATATACGCTTTATAGTCTAATAAAACATTCCTTTAATGGGAGACTAAGTATTTGATAACATAGCAATTTAGAATTAATGCTAAACAGAATTTTTTTCACATCAGTATATATACATATAGCGTCTTGTCTTACTTAATACATACATATATTTGATAACTTAAAGTTGTGCTCTCAAAATCTTTTTCAAAACTCAAACGTAACGCCTAAATTACATTTATCGTTGTATTGAAAAAATATCTACTTGACATTTAATTCAAATTTAAATGTTTAATTTATCGAAAAGTCTATTTATTGGAATTTCCTTTAGCTTAAGAAATGGTTTTAGTTTATTATTTACATGCCTGGCTAGCGAATGCAGCGTTCTTTACACAAAGAGAAATTTGGCATAACCGTTACACATAGCTTTACACAATGTAAACTTATGTAAAATAATTGTCATTGAATGTAATGCTTTAAGCTTTTACTTCAAGCCATGCGAAAATGTGCGGAAATTAATTTTCATGTTGCGTATTAAATGTTTAAGTGGAGTTTTGAGAGTATCAAAAACTTTTATAATTGAAATTGTAGCAATGGTTTTCGGGTTTTGTCTGATTTTTATTCAAGTGTAACTACAGTTTTATTTTATATATTAAATTCAACACATAAAAAAGATAGCCATCATCAGCCGGGGTCGAGCCACTGCTGGATGAAGGCCTCCCCCTGCTTTCTCTTTCAGGGGGGTTGTTTGGACATAGCACACCACACTGCCCAGGCGGGTTGGTGTACGGTTTTCTGTCTGGGTTTTCCTTCCCATAGCCAAGAGAATACGGCACGCGGTGTTCCCAAGCGGTCACCCATCCAAGCACTATCCGCGTCCAATGCCGCTTAACTTCGGTGATCGAACGAGAACCGGTGCTTTCAACATGGTATGGTCGTTGCCTTGTATTTTTTTATATATTTGTGTATATAAAATACAAGGATAATATGATAGAAAGTTATTTAATTGTAATAAGCATGGCCAATTATGTCAACAAAAAAGAAGAGTGTACTTGTGCAACTTAATTGAATTGCAACAATTACATTTATTATGAATAAATATCAAATGAAAAATGATGATTTTAAAAAGTGACTATTTTTCACCGTGTTGTAATTGAGTTATACTAAAATATTTTTGATTAATGTTAGAGTTGTATAATTTTGCAAAAATTTACAGCTTTCACTGCATTAGATTCAATTCTTATATTAACGTTTTCACTCACTCTTAGTCATATTGTTGAAGTGCTTGAGTAAACAAGTGTATGATCTAATATTTAAGGATTTAAATTTTGATCATTAAAAAAATTTTAAGATTTTTATTTCCTTTTAAGGCGTAATAACTTAAAGAATATTTTTTTATATAACGTGAAAAATGTTGTATATTCCCTATATTTTTAATTGTGCATGAAAGACAACAAGTATTGTACATATCAACATTTGGTTATGCTGTCGATCAGAAAAACAGCTGTTATTACAGAAAACGATTTACAATAGTATGACCAAAATTGATTTGATTTTTAAAAATATGTTATTATTGAGCAGTTACGTGTTTTAATTTATTAATGAAATATGCTTCTAAGGATTATGTTTTTTTTTAATTTTTCATGTTAAAATATTTGCGACTTAAAATAAATTGTAAACTTAACTGAAACATTGCAATAATAAAATAAAATCAGATTTTCTGTTTATAGCATGTAAAATTATTCAAGAAATAAAATATATCTTTATGTATTTTCGTTTTCTGTTTGGTGCTTAAGTAAGTGTAAAATATTTCGTACTTTTATCTTGAATATCAATTATATTTTTTTCTTATGCCAAAAAGTCTATGTTTGAAACCCATATTAAATCATATTGAAAGGGTCAGTGGTGCTATGTAAAATATATATTATTGACCCATGCTTAACACATTCAATGAATTAAATTTAAAATTTTTATTCGTAACCTTTTTAACCTTTTGGACTTAAGGCAAAGTTGTTGAAAGCTTTCAATAGCAGAGAGTCCATTTGAAACGTGTTGTAAAAGTTTGACATTGTACGATGGTTAGGTTTGTATTGATTTTTATGTGATGAACAGTTATTCATTTTTGATATGGAAATTGATTCACATGACATGAACAAAATGATGAAATCTATTTTATGATCTTTTCTAGAAATATAGCATTACCTTTACTGTTAAGTTTTTTCAATCATTTTTTATGCTTTCAGCGTATTTATTTTTTTAAAGTTAAAATAATATTTAGTTTCATTGTAAACATAACATTTTAATTGAAACAAAATTATGTCAATGAAAATTTATGGATTTGATAAAAAAAATTACAAAACCCTTTAAAAATACTCATTGTGAAAGATGAACAATAATGAGCTTTCATTTTAAGAATACATTCATTTCGTAAAACATCTTACAATGTATAATATTTTTAATAAAAAAGCTGATATATTTTCGTACGAAATTGTCTATACGAAAATATAGCTATGCATTAAATAATAAAAATAAACCCGAGAAAACTTAGTGCCTTTGAAACTTTTAATTATCATCAAATGAAATTCTGAAATTAATTTAAAATGAATACTAATTGTCTGAATTTTTTTTTACATATAATAAGATAAAAACATAATTTGATACCTCTTAGCAAGATACTTTTATTATATTTATGGTAAATAATATTACAAAATTTTGAAATTAAGATTTCTCTTTCACAGTGGAAAAAGGTAATTTTTGTTATCGGTCTTTTTACCAAATCCTAAAAATCAAATGACCTCTGTGACATATTTTTCCATTAGATTTTTTAAATTTGATGATAATATTATGAAACAATATCTCGTCAAGTAATTTTACAAAATAATTATAAGGTCTTGTGAAACGTAATTAAAAATTAAGCTTCTTTTTATGAGAGAGGTTTGGTTCTTTGAGAAAAATTCTATACATTAGGGACGAAAAAGCGTGTGAAAAAATGTGTTCTTTTTATGAATAGTTATTGCTTATTTTTTTGGCAAATTTTTATCCTTTTATAAAATAAGCATTTTATTTATCATTCTTAAGGCCTTTCATTATATAATTGTACAGTAAACTTTTATACCAAATTTAAACATCTGTTCATGAAGAAGAAATAAAACTTAAGCTTAAAAATAATTTTCCTGAACGGTATGAGTCAAATGCATTTTATTTCCCAAATCGTTTGCTTCATGTTATAGAGATATGCCTAAAAAGGAATAATTTTACAATCATGGGTCAGAAAATTGAAAATTTTGTCGATAAAGATCAAAATATAACATATGTTATATTTACCTTGTTGATGAATATGACTGATCATCGTTCAAAGAATTCTACGTAAATTTGGTGGTAACTTTGTGACATTTCATTTTAATTATATAATATAAAATCATGAGTTATTTTATCTCATTTGGTATATTACTAAGAATTTACTTAAAGACTTACTAAAAAACTATTATTAAAAAACTAAGCAATACATTTGAATTTTACACGAATTAAATCAATTAATAAAACTAAATCTTTTTTAAGAAGTGAAATGAATAACAGCAAGTAATCCCTGTTTTCTTTATTTTCATTTCCCAACCAACCAATGTACTTTTATTTTATTTATTCTAACATTAAATATGCTCTGAAAATAAACATAAAAATTTAAATAAATGTACAATTTTCAATTTCAATGGCAATTTTCAATGATAATCGTTTATTATTCTTCAAAATAGTGCTTGCTCAACACATTTATCATATTATTTAACATCGGAGTTGGACAAATTGTTTGCAATCTTTTTTATACCGACTAAAGTAGTCTCAAGCAACAAAATATATAAGTCTCCAATATTCTTAAGTAACGGAGACGACTTCTGCGGTGTTTTGTTTACGTACATAATTTCGCACTTATTTAATTTTCTTTTGCTTGCTTTATGTTTCTTTTTCAGAAATAAATGCAAATTTTCAAAAAAATCAAGACTCTTGAAGAAATTTTTGATGATAAATGTTTTCACTTTTCTGTATAAAGGAATACATAATCTTAGAAATCTTCCTTCCGTAAGTTTTTTAGTAAACAAAAATCATTGTCAGGTCATAGGCAAGCTTAGGATTATATGACTTATAGCTTATATCGAAATACATAAGTAGATATATTCTCTACATTCTTTTAAAATCGTGCTATAAAGAGCACAAGTAGCAAGACACTGGAAAAAATAGTTTAATAATATTATATATAGACAGATTATATGTAAATAATTTATTAAATAAATCACATTTAAAAGCGAGATTCAAATATTTTTTTAGATACACCTTTAAAGGAGACTTGGCCTATTTTTGAGAATCACTTGCAGAATAATGAATACACTTCATTTATCTAGCATTTCTTTGTATGTGTTATGTTCGGCTGTGGAACCCTTTCAAAATATAGTTTATATTAGTCATATTAACAAAATCAATTGTTTCCTTAAATGATTACTAATGTGAAACCATATTTCTTTTGTGCTCAATTTAGTTTGTGAATGATAGAATTGTTAAACAAGGAATTAGTTGTGTTATGGAAAGAAAAAAAGGTTTAATTTATTCATAGATGACATGTCGTATTTCACAATACATAAATCAAATACCACACCCATTTGGAAAAAGAGCAACGGTCTTGATAAATTCAAAGAGGTTTTTTTTAAATCAACCAATTTTATATATATGTATGAACTTTCAGTGATCTCTGTTTGATTGTAATAGTCAAATTAAGATTGGTACATAAAATTCATCATTATAAATCATTTTCATCTCACAATGTATCGTGCACGCAGGTTTCAAATTGAATTGTATAAAAATCAATTTATTGAATTTCAAGACATCATTGATGAATGGAATAGTCTTAAACAATGTCTAAAAACTATAAATTTATGGTAAAAAAGCACAAAATATTGTTGTATTGCTGACACCATAAAATATTGCAGCTGGTATACATAATTCGGAAAGAGTTTAGAACGATAAAAATCACGAAAAAAGTATTTCAGCACTCTTAATTACTGAAAGTTTACGCACATGTTGTACTTAAAAGCGATTACCCATTGAAGCTTAATTGTAGTGTTTCATAAACGTATTTTTTTGATCTGAATAAAAAAAATGTTTTCAAAAATGTCATATAACATACATACAAATAGGGTATAAAACACAAACCGTAACATAAAATTGTCTGAGAAACAATAGTTGTCACGAAATGTTAAATTAAAGACAAATTCAAAATTCTCATCTGTTATATTGGCTTTTAAACCTTTTATTTTTTAGTGACTCGTCAGTTTTTCAATATCGCGAAACGTATATTTAGTTTACCTGATTTGTTCGTCAGAAATTTTAAACATTAAAATGACATTTTGAAAGCAAATTTAGAACAGAAACAGTCATAAATATACATATAAAAAACTGCTTAATTGTAATCCTTTATAAAACAATGTACAAAATCAAATACATTACTTGAAAACATTATTTTTTATAAATAATTATTATTGATTGAATTGGCATTTACTTGGTAGAACTCCATTATAACACGGTGAAAAAAAAGCAATGTATTTTTGTTCTACATTTTTTTATAAGATATAGTTGATAGCTATTTCGGCTAACGCCATCGTCAGAACTAGTTATATATAGCTATAGTTCTTTCGAGTTCACCATGTTATATCATTATTTCTCAAATGTGATTGTATGCTGATATTATTTTAAACGTAAGTGTTTTTAGCGAAATGATTTAAACCTTTTTGACTTAAGAAAGAATGATTTTTTCTTAGTCAAAGCTTGTTTTCAATATATAAAGCTATATTTATTAAGACATTTTGTTTCATCAAAGATTAATTTGTAATTTTAGCTAACAAAATTTCGATGAGTGGTATTATAAAAAGTATCAATTTTTTTCAATATTATTGATCGTTAATCAGTAACACAAATACTACATAGTTTCAATACCAAATTATACAAAATTCACAATTATACATGAGAATTTTTCACACAAAAAGAAAGAAGATTTGAAAATTTTATGAAAGACAAATAATGAAAGCCTTTTTATACTTGAAGTTTTATACTAATATAATCAAATGTAAAGTTTGTATTAGCCAAGTAATGGAAAATTCAAACGAAATAGATTATTAATTTATTTAAGAGCTATTAAACTATTGTATTACAAATATATCGAAAAACTAACCAAGACTTTTATAATTACGGTGCCGTTCGTGCAATAGTAAAATTATAGCGATAGACTTTTGAAGTCGTAAACATACAATTATTAAAGCTATGTGGTTTAGGGGTCATAGACCGTATAAAGCGGTTTCATTTTAAGAAACTGATGTTCAACTGTTTTTATTTCTTGCAGCGAGTTAGTGTTGTTTGTTATATGCTCATAATTTTTTCAAGCTCAATAAAGGAACAGAAGCACATTCACGCTTGCGATGAAATAAATCATTTTTCTTTCAGATATTTTTTGATACAAAATTTAGTAGAACTAGAAGTAACTAGACAAGAACCTTATTTTAATTGAAATTATTTTATAATGGTTTCAGTTAAATTATTTTCAGGTTATGTGGTAGATCAAAAGCATTTTATTTTTGTAAATATTAACAAAGGAAAATTTTATTTCAAAAACAATCAATATCTCTTTTAATAATACTGGTGGCTGTACATTTTCACCAAATAAAGACGATAAAATTAATAAAGACATATATGATATTCTTGAAAAAAGAAAAATGTGTTAACAGCAAATTTTTAAGTTCTTGATTCTTATGAGAAAAATTTACTAGGAACGTTACAAGTCATGAAATGTGAAGATTACTAGGGATGTTTGATATTGGATAAAACGTTATTAAGTTTTCAAATAGCGGTACATATTTTGATTATATTTCCTATTATTAATCAATTTATGAGTCTTAATTTTTGAAAATAAAAATACATTCTTTTCTGCTATTTCCTTGACATATTTTATGATCTGGACCGGTTTCGCTCATTGTTTTTACTATATTGCTCGCGGTAAGCGAAACCGGTTCTTATTGTAAACATTGTGTACAAAACGCAGTAAAAATGAATTTTTATTTCGTTGATTATTTTTAAACAATCCAAGGCACAACTTGATTTTATATTTACAAACTCATCTTTATGTACATAAAACTAACTTATCTTAACTAAGTAAATATTGTCGAAATAGTACTAAAAAATGGTTTTTACTATTTTAAATATGCCGTTATATCAACAAGTGACAGTTAACACCTTAAAAGCAATTTTAAGTAAAAGGACATGGGACAAAATATTATGGCCAAAATTGAACACGGTGTTTGAAATGTTTTATTTGCATAACAAATTATAAAAAAAAAACCTTTTATTTTCTTTCCGTAAAAAAATATTTTCAAAGCAGTTTACCATAAACATCATCGTGTTTGAAAGATTCCGTGGGTAAAGATTAATAACCTTTAATTATCAAACAATAATTAATGAGAGAGAAGAGAACGCGAGTCTCTATTTCAATTAATTGTCATTTATGTATGGTTTGTTTGCGAAAACTTTATCAGTTGAAGATGAACTTGAGTTCCTTTGCTCAATTGCTTTACGGAGAGTGCGTGTCGATAAATTGACGAAGTCTGTATAGCTGTAGAACATGAACTAAGCTTATGGATACGTGTGTAAAGCAGACTCAAAATAGACGAAGGTTAGACTAAATTGTCGGAAAATTGTAGTGCCTTAGGCCGGGTAAAACTTTTCACCAATTCCACTTCGCTATTTCGGCAAAGTTTTCACCAACACAAAGAGTAATTGGTCAACGGTCGAAAATCTATCGTTGACTGAGAAATCAATTAAATATGTATATAATAATATATGTATTGTAATTTATTACGAAGATTACAAATTAAAGAAATATTGTATTTGTAACTAGTAGTAATAACATAGTAAGAAAATTGGAAGAAATTGAATATTGATGTAGAATTATCAAACAAAAGCATATTTGGTTTGAAAAATAATATTTTTTAATAATTACCTGGAACATGAATGAACTATCTAAAAACCCTTTCCAAAGTTTTTTGAAACATAATTTAATATTTCTTATAATTATACATTTAACATACAAACATATATATCACAACAAGTACTTGTTAACATTCGAAGCCATATTGTTGAACGTTACTGATGTATTTTCTAGCTGCATCACAATTTGCAGACTTTTTTATGAAATATGATATTATCAAATGTAAAATTTTTATTTTAAATAATAAAAACACATTTTTTTTAGTACTTATTTCCACAATATATTTTTTGATCAGGACCGGTTTCGCTCATCGCGAGCATTATCAACTGATGCTCGCGATGAGCGAAACCGGTCCTGATCAAAAAATATATTGTGGAAATAAGTACTAAAAAAATGTGTTTTTATTATTTAAAATATAATGCCTTTCCATCAAGAAGTGACAGTTAACACCTTAAAAGTGGTAAAAATTTTATATTAACTTTTTTGAGACCCGAAGATGGTGTTGAAAGCATTTCTCGTGTTTTTATTTAATGCAATATTTTAGCATGCCTAAGAGAGCACCAGTTCGACAAAAGTCTGAAAAATTCTACCTATTCGCTCTTTAAAAAAACTTTGTTATTATTATATCATATAATACATGGTTGTATACTATTTGATATGATTCAACTAATAAATTATTATTTCTAATCTTGCCATAATATAAGAAACGGTTTTAAACATTCACCGATTGACATTCATTTTTCTGATGGCGTTGAGTAAGAAGATTTCAGACCTGTTTCATTAAAATTTACTGTATGGTGACAAAAATCGCAAACATTTTTGTCCACAAAAATGCTCCGTCACGTTTTGTATTTTAATCATTTGAATAAGTCATTATCTTGCCTGTTTTGATGTGATTTTTCTTATTTGCAATACCATAATAAACTATATTGTATCATGATCTAGTCATAATTTTCAAGGAGAAAACTCTCATGTTTTTTATTTAAATTGCTCACTTTTTATGTGTTTGATCTGGCTTCCTGATAAAAGTATTTCAACATTTACTTTGAACATAAAACATTTTGTTACATAATCAGTTGCCTAGTGTCTCTTGTTCGAGGAATTATGTATATTTAAGATGTGTATGATATAGCCAACGACCATACCACGTTGTAAACACCGGCTCTCGTGCGATCACCGAAGTTAAGCAACATTGGGCGCGGATAGTGCTTGGATGGGTGACCGCTCGGGAACACCGAGTGCCGTGTTCTCTTGGCTATGGGAAGGAAAACCCAGACAGAAAACCGAACACCAACCCGCCTGGGCAGCGTGGTGTTGCTATGTCCAAACAACCCCCCTGAAAAAAAAACAGGGGGAGGCCTTCATCCAGCAGTGGATCGACCCCGGCTGATGATGATGATATGATTTAGGCAGGATTAATGTTTAGCACACTATTTTCACTTGACTCCTTTTCTAGAATCACATGGAATGTAAGGATTCTTATAATCGAAAACGAACATGTCAACTAATACATAAATCTATTTATAAAATCAATTTACTAATATTTGCCCAATGAGCTTCGAAACTGTGATATTCGTTACCAGAGCCAACAACGTTGACAATATGAGCTTAAAGCTCTGCTACAGAAGGACGGAATATATGACCATTTGTGAAAATTTGAAGATTGAAAAATATTTATGACGTTTTTTCTATTATATTGTAATCAAAGGTTACGAAATACAAAACAAATACTTTTCATTTCATTATGACGATTCTTTGAACCTGTGGAATTCACTGTCTGTCTTTTTAAATAATATAGCATATTCAAACTCGCGTACAGCAAATCGACCGGCGTAATATAGAAATGAAATCGGTATCGTATTCAATCAGTGATACGATTCAAACGATCAGAGTGTTAAAACAATCAAACGGAGTGTTGCCAAGGTGAAATTATTCAGAGAATTAGAAAAAAGGTGATGAAACGAATATGAAAATGTGATTAAGCTGGAATTGAGTTTGGCAACTTGATTCACAGCGATGGAAAAGCGGATTCGCTGTAATCGTATTATTTATTTAAATGTCTACCAGGCTATTAAGGTATTTTGTGGCCTTTCAAAATATCTGTGTACGATTCGATCAACTATTTAATGTTCAATTCTGCGCATTGCGATAGCAAAATTTACAAATTTATTTTTTGACTAGAAATACAAGTTAAATCTAGAAAAAAAATTAGCTTTGGGTAGATGCTTTTTCATAATTCCTTCTTATTAAAAAATGTTTTTTTTGTCTTATCACTACATCTGTAAAAATCACCTTTAAAGTTGGTCAAAATGCATATAAAATATATCTTCTTTTGATTGCCGATTCTTTTTTTTTAAATATTACCAACAGACAAAAGAGAAGAAATAGTAATTTTCCTGGCAATATCGTATGATAAACCAAGATAGAAAAAATCTCAAAAAGTTGGTAAAATAATTAAATTTTAAAATAGCATTCTAATTCTACAAATACGATTCGATTTATATATATAAAATCAAATAGATCGGGTATTTCTCCATTTATTATACTGACCTATGTTAGAGAAGCATCAGCTGGTAACTGGGAACATCTGGAATAATGGGCTGATAAATCCATCTGATTGCTTCAGAGATTCCTGATAAATAGCTCGAACAGGGAAAGTTTAGGAAAGTCATTTGTATAATCAAACCGTTTATTTCGTACCATATTTCAGTCATCGCAATTTCTAATTCTATTTTTCTATTCAACAATAAATGGAAACTATTTCATGGCTACAAATAAAATGAAACTCTTTCCGAACGATTTAAAAGCTGATAAAAAAAAAATAATACAAATAATCACAAAAAAATGATATCCTCGAAATAAACAGAAATCGTCCTGTTCGTACTTTTGGATTAGTAATCTTAAGTTGCCACTGTCTTTTGTACTGTTTGAGTCCAGATAAACAAGAATTTTAAGTCATTCTAATATGCCATTGAGTTGAACAAATCCTCTTCACTATGCATAAAAATTTTAAATCCCGAATGCGAACTTTTTTTATTGACATATTATCACTTTGAAAATGTTGATTAATTGTTAGATCTTGATGGAATGGTATGATATTTTAAATAATAAATATATATATTTTCAGTACTACTTTCACAATAAATTCAATGACCGGTATCGCTCTTCGTTATTTCAATAATTGTCGCGAAGAGCGAAACCAGTCATGATTATAAAATATTTTGTGGAAATAGCAGTAAAACATGTCTTTTTATTATTTAAAACTACATATAATAAATATGAATTGTTACAACTTTGTACGATTCCACATGTTTTGTCACTAACGACCCGGGTTTAGCCTTTCGGCATCTTCAGGCATTCTATCACACGGATGCAACAGAACTGAAATTCCATGAAGCACCTTCAGTCGATACCATAAATTACATATAATAGATTGAAGAAGTTGATTATTTCTAAAAAAATCATAGCACAACATGATTTAATATATTTATTTTTATGAATATAAAACTCTGTAATTTGATTAATACTGCTTCGCTTAAAAATTAAAAATTATAAATTTTATGAGCTGCAAAAATAAAACTGATTGATTTCAAATACACGTCTAATGCAAAACAGTACTCTAGTTTATAAAATCATCAATAGCCGCCAATTCAATTAACTTTTAAAGGGCTTATAAGTTTCACGATGCAAACTAATGAATCCGCCCACAATGAGGAATTTCAAAATGTAGAAACACACTGTTTGGCTTGAGGCCGAGCCAATTAATATAATATGAATCATGTGATGGAAGGTTGGTAAAGTTATTGACCGACAGCGCGCAAATATTAGAGCACTGGATTGTAAATAATTTACATGTCATAATAATTACACTGATCTATATCATAAAGTCAACTGTAATTCGGCGGTAGTCTGCAAAATTATTGGATTCCTTTAATTAGCAAACATATTAATTTACTCGAAATCAAACATAAATACGAGGTTTATTGATTTATATATTCCAGCTTAATCCAACATTTGGTTCATGCTTCAATAACATAAAGTATTTTGGTCGTTGACCGATATGGTTAATTTATGATATCGACTGAAGGTGCTTGATGGAATTTAAATATCAAATTTGAATTGTTACGACTTTGTGCGATTCCACATGTTTTGTCACTAACGACCCGGGTTTTGCCTTTCGACATCTTCAGGCATTCTGTCAGCCGAACAAGCAGGACTAGTAGAGCTGTCAGCTCTGTTGCATCTGTGTGATCGTACAAAGTTGTAACAATTCAAATATGGCTAACACAAAATTTCTAGATAATACAATAAATATTTGATTAAATAATTCCATTAAAAAAATAACACTTTTAGTGTAGTAATATAGTTTGAAAAACAGTGAATAACTTTTCTCATGGAATGAAAGGAAAAATGTTTATTTAATATTGATTGAAACAAGGTAAATCTTTTTTCAGCATAAAGTACTGTAACCAATCAAACCACACGTGGAAACAGTGTTTTAATTCGTTTATTTGTTTAAAGTTTAAAATTGAAAAAATAGATAGAAACAAACAATCATTTAAAATTATATTGAATATCTCAAATTGTGGTACGGTTTTAATTGAAATAACTCTTGTAGTCTCGTGGTTAGAGCTCAACCCTACAATGGTCTCATCTTCTAGCTACGTAATTATCAAATTTGGATGAATTTAATTAAACATTTCTTTGAAAAACAAAACGAACATATTGTATATTCATATCTAATTTATGCCCGAGTTTGCATATTTAACTATTCTATCATTGATAAACTTGCGTTGAAATTTAATATATATTGCAAAAAAATCAAAACTCGTGTTTCTACTAGTGGGGTACGTATATATATTTTTTTTATATTAAAAATATTTGCAAGTCGATATTTACGAGTTAACAAAATACAGATTTTGATATTCGTCAAATTTAAATGTTGATTGACAAACATCGTAAATAAACGAGAAACTTTTCAGTATTCTAAATCCCGGATATTATACCGCTCTAGATATTTATCTTAAATGTATAATCTTACCGATAAAGCTATATATAAAATATAATATTAAATACAAGTAACATGAAATATTTACATTTCATATGCTAATGCGAACAAAATTACAAGATGAAAATTTTATTAGTTATTTATTTGCTTGTTCACATTTATCTATCTTTGATATTTATTTCTTTGAAAGATATTCAAATAAATTCATAACAACTTGTTTTTTCATTCTTTAAGATCTATTCTCTGATCTTCATTATGTACATACATATGTAGATAGAAATATATCTGCGTCTAAAATTTCAGCCATGTCAGAGGTTAAAAAAATATTGTGTAGAGTAAAATTTTTGTACCAAATGTAGATCAAATATACATTAAATGTAGAATCTCAAGAAAAGATTTCTTACAGACGTTATATTTCTTTTTCTATTATTGTCGTGAATGGAAATACTGGCATTTAAAAATACACGTTGGTTAGCTTATTACCCTCACTATGTCCAGTAAATTTTAAAAATAAATTGATCATAATAAAATCTAAGTATAAAAGAAAAGCTATGAAAAATTTCTTAGGGTTGTGACCCGCGGAGGTCGCCTAGTCGCAACCCACGTTTTACGATGATAGCGCAAGTTAGCTGTTTTTTATGCGTCTATAAGCCACTTACTTATTGTGAGTTTGAGATGATTTATGAAAATAAAAAAGGGTGGTAAATCGATTCTTAAAGACATATTAATTAATCTTAATTTTGCTCAAATAAAATTTCTAGCTTCCGGAAAATCAAAGCCACAAAGCACTACAATTTTATCACAACTATCAACAAGTGAAATTGAAAAAAGTTAAAGTTGCTTGGAAGATAAAAATCATTCAAAATATAATTATGAAATCAATCGTATTATCTGTGTGCACACAGTTAGATTTTAAAACTTTCATCTATATTATATACCGTCGATAATACAATATTATCGATGAAACTTCTCTAGGAGTTTGACGAATTTTTTTATGCTGATGTTAAGGTGTAGTTGCTGTGAATTCTATCAAAAAATCGAAAATAATAAAAATATTTAAGTCATTTTATGAATCAATGTACAGAATAGTTTCTTTATGATTCGGGAATAATTAAAAGTTTGCTAGAAAAGCGAATATTATAAATATAATATATGAAAATCTTTTACAACTTAATGAAACACTAAAAATGAAAACGACAGGTAATATATTATAATCAAAAATGTATTGTTATATGGACACAAAGATGAGGGGAGATTATTACTAAGTACTCCCAAAATAATAAATCCTTATGGATTAAATTTTTTTTGTATTACATTTTCTATACAATTTTAATGATTTAAAATAAAGTAGAAATATCTAACTCAGAAGATAATTGGTTCAGTAATCTAGTGATTCAAAGAAAATTGTTTAGAATAAATAAAAATAAAAGCGGTACTTATCTTCACGCATTATGAAAGCAAACATAATGTTTAATTCAACGAAAACCGCAACTCGATTTTTTCGGCTGAATAATAAATGGCATTTGAGTTTAATCCGGGGCCTTTCTATATTTGGATAAAAGATTACGACTTGTAAAATAAACGTTAAAATTTAAATTTCAAAAATTTGCTGCTTGCTAATTTGATTTGGTTTGTGACCACAAAAATTTTCGTTTTTTGTTTTTTTGCGGGATATTCAAAAACCCTCTAAATCATGTTCTTTTGTATTTGACGGCTAGAGTTATTTTATTGAAAGGCGTTAAAAATATTTTATTTCAAATATTTTTCGCATTCCACCTATTTGTATGAATTTGAATAAAGTATGATAAATATGAATTATTTGACAGGTTGAATTTCTGAAATTTATTTCTCTTTTTGATTTTTACAAAAGTAATTTTATGTTTAATTTAAATGACCTCACATGTTTTATGTTTATAGATAAACATAATTTTGAAATAATTGTGTAATTTTGATTCGATTTGATTTTGAATAATATTTATTTGTAAAACAATATAACATTTCATCCTAGTTTGTCGACGAGTAGAAAAAAATCCTATAAATACTTTACTAAAATTTATATTTAGCTTAAGGTTTCAGCAAAAATCTTAACATTACAACGTTGACTTGTGCAATATGATGATTATAAATAAAATTAAAAGTTCGCTTTTATTGATCTTTGTGTAACTAAAATCAAAATCAAAATATTTGTTACCTTTCTGGTCTAAACAGTAATGCAAGAAATAGAACAAGCATTTAAAGAAAAAAAGAATGTTTACTTTTGACTTTATGGTGAGCTCTTGTTTTAATATTTACTATTTTGTGCTTACTGCAATCTATATCATTGCTTTGAAAAGAAAGTGGTATATAATTAAAATTTTGTGATTAAGAATGTATATGTTTAAATGATTTTCTAGTAATAAATATCATTACACCATTTCTCGCTTTTAGTGATTGAGTATTTTTTAAGAAAAAATGCGACGTAATTTTTTGTTTGTCTTCGTTTTAGTCTTTGATTGATGATATAATGTAAACGATATCATGTACTGTTAACTATTCTTATAACTTTCAATAGATTAAATTGGTTGAATACCCTAGAGGTCAAATTCCTATTAAATATACTTAGCTTGACATATTGTTTTGTTTTGTATATAGAATAGAATCTTACTACGAGAGCTTGCCAACTTCAATAAGAACATATCTCGCCTTGTTCTCTCAAATGTGTTCACATGAATTTACATGAAACAAGTTTCCCGATTCGGATTTAGATGATATTTTCAACCGGATATTGGCATTACTTCCTGTTAGTTTTGAAAGGGGTAAATGCTGCCTAAAAGCCTTTGATTTTCTTTAATTAAGAATATTCCACATATAGAAAAGCGACAAATTTTGCATTTACTTTCGCTCATGATAAAAGATATCTATCGATTTTTTGATGATTCTGAAGTGTAAATTATTGTTATTGATACAAAATAAAAATATTATTTTCACCAAATAGTGCCGATTCATTACTTCAAAAATGATTGTAAATTTATCCAAAAATGCTCTTGTATTACTTTTGAACAAGTAATCTTACCATTGTACAGTATGTTGAAATCTTTTACTAATAACATTAGTGATAGTACTGTGTCGTTTATTAAGCATTGAAACAATTGTATAATATATAATAAATGTGCAATAAAATGTGAATACATATTGGGAAATATTTACTCAAACTAATTATATTGTTGAATCAATTATATTATTGTATTGAAATTTCAATTTGTGAATAGGAAAATAAATATTTTTAAAGTACAGACTAAGTGAAAAAATTTTGCAGGCAAATTAATAATAACTCAATGATTAGTAACATTAATAATCTACAATAAGAAACCAATCATCTGTTTGATGTGAAGCACAGATAAATTCAGTCTATTATCTAACAATGCTTTCGCTATCGAGTGGTAAGATCCAAGCAATAAATATCTGAAAGAGTAATGTGTAAATAATGTTATATTTGTTTTCTGTATTTAGTTTGAACAGTATCAAAAGCAAAATATATTTCATTTCAACAAATCCGTTGTACTCATCGCATTGTTTATAGGATGTTCAATCTCATCCATTCCCGGTCCCAATGTCTTTACGAAAGTTTTTCTACGGACACTACTTTTTACTCCGTTGGTCTGAGTTGGAGAGTAGGAATTAAATGCTAAGGCGGAACTATTAGTTTGCTAATATATCTTGTTATAATTTTTCTTTTGTGATCGTATGGTGAGAGAAAGCTTTTAGATATCAAACACATAAACTTATTTTGGACGAATATCTATAAATGATTCATATTTATTCTCTTACTCGTGATCTATAGTGGAAGCCGAAGGCATTGACCTGTGAACTACGAACCGGACAAAATAAACATTCACATAAACTAAAGCTTCTTTTGAAGAGACATTGTCCTTCCGTCTTTATCTCCATGCCTTGCTTGATATTGGGCTTTTATGTGTTAGTTTCTCCAACAAGGTATAGTTTGCTTTACTAATTGAAAAGTCTTCATATCTATAATTACAGCTAGTTTTCATAGCAAAACTGTTCTTTGAGTATATCCTGAGTGATTTCAATACCTGAAAAATCTACATAGGCAAATTATCTGTTTTAAAAAGTTATGTCGAAAATATCCTGTTTTACTAAAAAAATATATTGACACTTTAAAAGGCCTTAAAATAAATAAAAAAAAACTCATTGTTTATTTTAAATGTAAACACAAGGACTCGGTGATAAAACAAGTTTACTTACTATCCATAAGCCTGGCTCTATGTAAACTATTATCATTTTGTTAGGCCCCATAATATGATATGTATGTAAATATACATTACTATTCAAATAACTAGTGTTCAAGTTGTACATTCATCAAATATACGTAATTGCACGTACAGTGTTTATTTACGAAATTTACCACTTCGAGAGCATTTTCAGTCACCCGTTATATAAGTTTACCGCAACGAGTGGTTCAGCTTAAAATCTTGCTAAGTGAAAATTGGTTAACGGAAACTCGTAATATTTCAAGAGATAAATGCGTGATTAGGATATTTTTAGAAAAGTGAATTATTAATTATTTATGTTTTATTTCCATATAAAATAGAGTTCTTATCCGAAAAAAATCGTTGTAAATATTATTTTGGAAATACATAAACAATAAAAACAACAAAATTTAACATGGTGAAAAAATAGCAATGTATTTTAGTTCTACAATTTTTTTTTATATAATTGATAGCTATTTCGGCTCACGCCATCGTCAATCAATAGATCAATAGATATCAACTATCACAAAGGATTCTTAACGAACAAACTAATATATGTAGCTCACCATTATTGATACCTCTGGAGGGGGTCTCTTTGTTTCTGTAATGGACCATTTCCGTGCCATATGTAAACTTTTTGATATAACCGCCTTTTTAGTTTCATTTACAATTGTTAATTTTATTGCGAACAAGAAACAAGCTAGGTCGTTAAAACAGGAGAAAAGATGTATTGTGTACCTTTTCTACACAGCTATATATAGATAAGCATAGTTCTAACGATGGCGTGGCGATGGAATGATTTAAAAAAGATAAAGCACGTGTATTGCAGAATTAAATATCTTCTATAATTGCATGTTTTATGAATGGGGAAGACTGTGCGGCTACACGTCAACCAGCCATAAATTGAATAAGCACGAAATATAAATGTTTCGTGTCATTCAGCAAGATTTTTTTGCGTTTTTTTTCAACCTCATTTTTCTCGAGAACACTTCGAAGATCCATTTGTGTCACATGGAACAGTCGTTATTAAGAAATACGGAAATGGTGACTAGTTGACTTCACTGAATTTCTTTCGCGCGTGCTTACATTTCAATGATGTTAATAATATACAACAAAGCGTCGATTTAGTTTTTGGCAGTATTTTTATCAAATATTATGTACGCTGTGCGACTCACTTACAACAATCAATATTAATCATTATTTAAGCTTTTTGAAATAGAAAATACAATGTTATTTAAGATTTTTCTTTTTAATATTGGAGCTTTTGCAATACCATAATGATTTTTTATTCTAGTCATTTAAAATTCAAAACTAAGTTACGTTAGTGTTTCGCCTCCAAAAAGTATCTTCAAACTATGTTTGTCAATTATTGTGATGCCTAACTTAAAAATAAAGTGTGGAATGGTTTTACATCTTCGAAAGTAAAAGAGGATCAAACATAACAATTAAAAGCATGAATTACGGTAACATTATAATTTTAAATAATAAAAACACATTTTTGTATTCATTTTCATAATATATTTTATGATCAGGACTGATTTTGCTCAATTTTGAATGAAAGTTAGCAGATATACAAAACCATAAGTTAAAGTTTACTTAATTTGTATGTATATTGTATGACTGCCTGTAAATTGTTTTCTTAGTTCTTAAATAATTCAAATACCCAGTAAAAATTGCTAATTTATGGCGAGTAACGACGTAACTGTCTATCAACCTCTAACCTTAATAATTACTGGCTAGAAATTTTATTCCTAACTTTATTCATCTTTGCTTTAACTCCAAGAAAGCGGTTGAACGTTTGACATTATATCCTTTTATATTTAGGACTTTATATTTAGTAATACAAAGCTTAAAGAAAAACGATATAATTAAAAAAAAAATTAAGATCAAAATTTGTGATCATATTTCTCAAAACTTAAGTTTTTTGATATTAATAGACTTTCATTTTTTCATCAAAATTTTCGCTCGATGATTTTAATTTTATGACAAGAAACAGTTAAGAAGCAAAGAATTTAATAGTCGAATAAGTGAAATGCATTTACGATAACCAAATATGGAACATGTGTTTATCATTTTTAAGCGTTCAGAAACCGTTTCTATCGATTAAGTGAAGCTTATCAGTAAAAAAAAAACAAAAACAACCTTTGTACTTCAGTCGATATTTTAGGACGCCACTGATTTTATTTAACAAGTTTAGTGCGAATTGAATTATTTTCGGCGCTTGAAAGAAGGCTTTGACTTGCAACATGAATAAATGCAATTAAAACGGTGGAAACGAAATCTAATGTTGTAATACTGAATACTTAGGAAATATTATGTGTGCCGAAATAAACTTTGCCTTAATCTGTGTTAAGAAATGAAACGAATATTGTCAAATTTACTAAGTATTATTTTAAATTGAAGTTATAATGAATGAACTTGGTGTATAAAAAATAATACTTTAAAAATCATGACCCAATTTATTAAAAATGGAATAAGAACTATTTTATACTGATCTTCGAGAAATTATCAAATACAAGCCTACTCACTTATGTTATAAAAGGTCTATTGTTATGCTTTATAAACTACATGGTTTTTAACTCAAAGCAGAAACTCTCTCACTTTGAAACAAAGATGAAGTAATACGAATTGAAGCATATGCCTTTGTACACATTAACTTGCAGAAACATAATTGTGGGTACTTATTCCACAGGCGATAAGATATTTTAATTTTTGGGTCCCTAAAGAGCATTTTTTTCTTAAAACTACATAATAAGGATGGCTATGGAAAAGTATATATCAAGAAATAGTTCAAATGAAATTAATGTATGTGATTGTTAAAAAAAATGTTTGTTTTACTACTCTGTATAATATCATTTTATTTAGAGCACATTTTCAAATTCAAAACGGGAGATATTTTGACAACGTTGGATGTTTTGTAAATACTGGCTGTTAATCTGATTTTTCAATCTCGTGGCAGCTGATAAAATCGCTTGAAGTCATTCTCTATAGATCTCATTTCCTATGGGCACAAAATAACGTACATCGAAAAAATAAAAAAAAAAAATATCGTCGTTTTTGAAATCCAACACCATTTTCTTTTGAGAATAAAATAGTACAAAAATATTCGCACATATTCTACGACATAGAAATATGCTAGGGAGCTTTTCAACTGATTTTTGTTTAAAATTTATATAAAAGTCATAAATAAATGAATATACTGCGATATAAAATGACAAAAAAATTGAAACTAGATATTTTTTGAAAAAGACTTTTTAAATGTTTTAGTTGAAAAATGACAAAGTTCGTAAATCAATATAAATACCACTTTTAGTGATTCATTTATCAGATAGGCAAACTTTGAAAATATGGTTATAAAAGAGCATTACAAAAGCAATTTTGGAAATAGAAGATACATGTTTTTATAGTAATACCTCAAAAATTTTCAATGATTTCTGCAAACGCAGTCCAACTATCTCTCTTCTATTACAATTATATGTTTTCAGTACAAAGAGGCTGTTTAATATTACAAATCGTGGGCCCATACAAATGGTGAAATTAAGAACTTTTTAATTATTGAAATAAAAACAAAATAAAACGATATATATTATAACAATAAGCAGAGTAATTCGTAAACCAGAGTCGTTAAAAACCAATATTCATACCACAAAATTAATAAATAGCATTATTAATTGTAAAAATATATGAACATCGATGAAAAAAAAATAGAAATGTATTTTAGTTATACAAAATTATTTTTCTAAATATAGTTGATAGCTGTTTCGGCTCACGACATCGTCAGAACTATGCTTAAACGAGCATTTACTTATTTTTATATAGCTGTGTGGAAACAATAAATCTTCTCTTCCTGTTTTAACGACCTAGCTTGTTTCTTGCTCGCAATAAAACTAAAAATTGTAAATGAAACTAAAAAGGCGGCTATATCAATAAGTTTACATATGACATGGAAATGGTCTATTACAGAAACAAAGAAACACCCCGCTGAGGAACCAGTAATGGTGACCGACATATATTAGTTTATTCGTTAAGAATCCTTTGTGATAGTTGATATATATAATTATTAGTTTTATTGCGAGCAAGAAACAAGCTAGGTCGTTAAAACAGCTATATATAGATAAGCAAATGTTCGTTTAACCATAGTTAAGGAAGGCGTGAGCCGAAATAGCTATCAACTATATTTAAAAAATATCTTTTTAGAACTAAAATGCATTGTTATTTTTTTCACCGTGTTATAATGGAGTTCTACAGAGTGAACGCCAATTCAATCAATAAATGAAAGGGAATATTCTTCATTGACAATCTAAATGGAAATGATAATGGCTAACACAATCAACTTTTTTATTTAATAACCGAAATCGGCTTTGCTCTTCTATAATAGAATAAATCTTCAACTAAAACAATATTTATCTGCGTGTATAGAACTTATTTCAAATTTAATTTAGATTAACGATTTTGATCTTCATTTGAAGATGTCTATGTATTCTATTGTTTTTCAATTCTAGAAAAATTTCCGTCGATATTCATTTCACCTCGTAGATCTTTCAACATCATTTTGGTGTAATTTTTCATCATTCATACACTTTATTCAAAGTTATTTTTTAACTCTCGTTTCAGTTTACTCACAAACTTTGACTCAGTAAACATTGAAACGCAAAATGGTTTTATTTTCTGTAATTCAAAACATTTCAATGTATTTTGAATTGGCATGCTCTTCGTACGTTAATGTCAAGAAGAACTTTTTCATTATCTTTAAAGATACTTCATCAAACATGCATATTAACAAAAAAACAAAGGTATTGCTACAATCTATTTGTATACGTAAATTTATTCGTAAAGGAAGAGTATTTTTATGAAACTATCAATAGTGTATTTTTAGTGTAAGCAAGGACACTTTTTTAAAATTTTATTTGATTAAATGGTAGAAATCTTTAATAAAACTTCTAGAACAGATTTTTTTTAAATAAAACAAGCTCACTTTTTACTAATATTTTCATTATACATTAAATGATCAGGACCGGTTTCGCCCATTGCAAGCATAATAAAATTACATTTCAAATACATTTTATCAAAATTTTATGTGCACCTGCTAGTTATTTATTATTAAAAATCTGAATAAATAGCCTTTTTTATTTATTAGTTGATCGTGTTTTCGATGGGTAAAACTGGTCCTGCTTAGTAAATATATTTTGAAAAAAGTTTTGAAAATCGTTGCTTTTATTATTCAAAATATCATGCCTTTCCACCAAGATATGACAGTTAACACATTATAAGAAGAAAATAATATTCATTTTTAATGTAGGTTTTAAATTTGGCTACCTTGTAAAAAGATGTAAAATTTTCTACCTTTTGATCAAATGACTTTACAAAAAATTCTACCTCAACTTTATAAAAAATCACAACATCAACGTAATCGATTTTTTTTCAAACTAAGAAGTGAGAGGTCTTGCTATTTTTTCCTTGAGCTGGTACTTATCGCTTTTCCTTCATTTCAGTCGAGCGTATTTGGGTAAATAAATGCAAAATACGGATGAAATAAATGTTTTCTACGAAAAATTCGGTAAATAAACATTGAACTTTATACAATTTGTTGCTATGAACGTACTTTGGATAATGAATTTTATTTAAAAGTTATTATTTTAAAGTTTTATTTTAGTTAATGTATGTTTCGCTCCACCTTGTTCAGTATTTATATTCAATATGGCTTAATGTATTATGATATTCGGTACAGACATAAACTAAAAATATTTTCTTCGTTTGCCTTAAAATAAAAATGGTTTATTTCCATAATAAATACATTTTCGAAAAACTTTCATATCAACAAAATTAAGTGCTTCAAAATTTTACACACTAATCTGAGCATTTAAAAAACAGGATTTTTACCAGGCTAAAAAAATAAGCATATTATCGTCGAAAAAATTGACGAATGTAATCGATCAATGTTAACTAAATCAAAATATATCATACAACATTTAAGATTTTCCCACATTAAGACGACAGCTGTCGTCAGAAAACATAGTAATAAAATATATCTGAAGCCAACGGTGTTTACAAAACAAAATGAGTCTGTAGTGATAATTCAATATTATAGACCAGGTCAAAAATGATACCATGTCATAAAAAAAAATATGAACCAAATAATCTGAAAGTCAAATGTTTTCAGATTTTTTTTAGTAATTAATTACAAATCGTAAGTTGCTAAAATCATAATTGATTTGAAAAAGAAAATTACGTGTTTTTGCAATTTCTCTAAAAAAATTGTTTTTGGCCATTTTTTTAAACAATATTTCAAATATTTTTGTTTTTTTCTTAAATTAAAGACACCTTTTGTGGCGGTGTGCATCAAAACTTTGGAGAATTTTTTTTATTAAACATACCAGTAAACCTGAAAAATATATAAACAAGCTATATTGTAAATCTGTATTTTATTTGATAAACTCAACGCTCGATTTTATTCATTATTATTTAAAGTTTATAAATTCATTACGGAAATTTGAGTTTAAACTTTTCCGGAAAAATATTTTTTAAGTAAACTCAATTTTGTGGTAAAACTATAATTTCTGGACTGATATTTTAGCTCCCTTAATTATAATTGTTGAGTACAAGCTAGATTTTACGAAGGTAACGTTGCATAGCATTATTGTATAGAGCTTATCAAGTATTCATCACATGAAGCTAATTTAATAGCGCTCAGTTTCTCCTTACAAGATAATTAATCGTTAAACTAAATATAGGAATTATCAGAGGAAAATTCCCCAGTTCATTGCATCTTAAGTAAAGCTTGTGAGTTCTAACTCAAATCAAACAGAAAATTGATACACATACATAATAATAATGGCATTTCTCTTGACACTTTATCACCTTTATAGATGAAATATCTACAACATTAAAGATACCCAATGAAAAATACCGTACACAAATGAATGAACACTTCTAACATATAACGCAAAAGTGATCCGTTTTATATAATCGTAAAGCGTGTCACTTTTATAAACATGGTTAAAGTTCTTATTTTTCGATCGTAGATTTTACTAGAGACTGCACCTAAAAATTCAGCGCATGCTTAGCGATTTTTTATAAAAAATGCTATCCATTCTTTGAATGATGTGAAACAATAATTTAGGTAATAACAGAATTTAAAAATCAATACTTCGTAGTCGGAATCAAAACGTTTAAAGTAAGAATGTATTTTCTTCTACCGTGTCGGTTGCTAATTCTCGATTGTAACTTTTGATTTGCAGGTTTATAATGATGATATGAGAATATTTTTTTTTAAATCTATATCTCGTTACAATTTTATTCTAATGGATGGTATGTTATAAGAAAATTCGAATTTTCGAAGAGAGATGATACAGAAAATATAAGACTAAGAAAGAGCTAGAAAATATCAAATAGCTTTAGTACGCCTAGTTTTTGGGAATTAATACACCGATATTTTTGAACAAAAAACCATAAATCAATTAAAAACGCTATGAATAAAGACTTTCAGCCCCGTGACAAAGGGCAATGTTTTCAACCTCGCGCAACCGGCTCGAAATTCTTAGAAAATAAAAATTCTTAAAAAAAAAACAAATTAACGTGTCATGAAATGAACTATTTCATGGAAATTAAATGAATACGGTCAGAAATAGATGATTTTGGACGACTTCTTGGGACTTCTTAAAAAAACAATTGACAGGCTTAAAAATATCACAGGTTAATTCTAATTTGGGAAAATATTATAGTCATCAGTGTATTCATCAATATGGCACGGTTCTCAGCTTTTACGGCTTCCTATTTCTTTTACAGATATCGAAAATACGTTTTTTTTACCAAATATGCAACACAGCTGTGCCAGCAGGTGGAACTTTTACGCGACAGGTATAAAAATAATTTTACAAACTAAGTTTTCCAGTCACAAAGATTACAATATACCCTAAGTCTATACAGACAAAATTAAATAGCACATACAAAACAAAAATACTAAACATCTTGACGCAATGATGCAATGACATTGTCCTCAATAAATCAAGAAGTTAAAAACTTTAGTGGTATAATTTTTAGTAGCAAAAATAGCTAATTGAAGTTTTTAGTATGTTTGAAACGGGATATACGTGTAATCGCTGTTTTAAACATTGAAAGTCATTTGATATGTCTAAAAAACTAATGTAACAATTTTTTGAAACCTTGTCCTTTCTTTATGTCGGCAATATGGCTAAAATGTTCTTCAACTGCAAGATACAACCTACCAAGAGTCGGAATATTGTAAGAGACCGTAAATACATAATGTATGAAAGAGACTTGAAGAATTCTGTCACTGGCGCGTCATAAATCTTAGCCCTCCATCATTTCGATAAAAATAAATGTAAGTTAATCAACTTAATTGATACTCACTGTTATGCATCATACCGGTAGATTTGTGTTTTGAAAAGCATCAATCAATTTTTGTTTTTTTCGTACTTTTTAGCCAGTGAATATCATCCGAAGTAACAAACGTGACTGTTCAAATACAGATATGTTAAGCTAGTGCATACTGAAAGCAAATATCATTTATTTTATTTCCTACTCGGCTCAGTCCGTCTTAAGGTAACGAACGACCTACTGGCTATTATTTGTTTATAGCTTTTAACAAATAAAGAACTGTTTGAACGTAGAATTTCGTATATTAATTTTTTATCAATATATTTCCAAACAAGAAAGGTGTTCGCCTTAATTAAATAATGGGATCTAATGACAATGACAACGTAACCCTTCCGGAACACACATCAATCGGTTCTTGCTCGTTTTTATATAAGTAATACAGCGTTTGTCACAGTCAACCATAATGTAAACCACATACCATGTTCAATCTACATCAGGAAGTATTACGTACAATAATTAAAATAAAAATCTTTAAATTTTGATTAAATTACTTCTAAAGTACAAAATTTTACGATGCTTAGTATCTCACACACTCTTAACTGAAAAAAGAATTTTCTGAATACTCATCAAATCTTTTAAAATATATTTTATATATCGCCTCTCTTGTATGGACTAGGAAGCTGTCTATGATGAGGAAGACGATAAAAATATATTTTAAGTTGTCTCGATAGAAATCAATCATTATAATTTTCCAATCAATTGGATATCGTCATCTTAATAAAATGATTTCGTAACAATACTAATCGAGTTTATACGAATCAAATTATAAGAATTAGGTCAACTTCTTGCATTAGAAATGTATAGCCTTACGATACAATCGATTTTAAAATGCTTCGCAATGAAGCGAACCATGTTTAACATCTAGTAACAGATTAAATAACTACAATATAAATTTGAATCTATAGATATATTATGAAAATTTCATTGCGTAACTATTATAAGCATAGGTGTTTTAATTTGTTTCCTTATTTAATTATGTATTGTGTGAAAGTGAAACAAAATGGCACCGACATGACACAACACAATGTGGTTACTTTGTATGTCAAAATCGTTTATTTAAATCATCCTAGAAATGCCGCTTCAAATCCTTTGAAATTACTGCTTTTTTCAAATCGGAGACGGATTTTTCACGTTTCATACAAATTGGCTCTTTGCCTTTTATTTAATTCACATAACCGTTATGTGAATCAATGACTGTCAAAATATCTGAAATAAAATACGTTTTTGCTTAGTTGATGATTTCCAAAAAGAATCGCTACAAATATTTTGATGCAATTATTCAAAAAATTATAATAAGAAAGTTATAATGTTATAAAAAACAGTTCAAATTAAATGATTTTAAATTCAGAAACTTCAGGCGTCGACAGTCAGTAAGCCTTTTAGAATTACTAAAACTACATGTATAATTTTTATAATTGTCCCATTAATTGTAGTGACATTCAAATTAAGATGAAAGCAATCATATACCCAAAACAACCTAATGATTTTATAATAAGAGGTTTTCAAACTAATCAACTACCATCAAAAAGTATAATTTAGTATCAAAACATGGGGTATAATAAATTACCTTACGAGTTTTTTTTTATTTGAAAACTTATGTTGTTAGTTGCAGTAACGATTGAATTTGTTTACGAATAGACTTAAAATTTTATATTAAGAAGTTAATTGCGTATCAAGATAACTCAGCAAATTTTTCCTTATTCACTCATCAAAAATAATTTCACATAAATAATTTAATGCTTCAGTAAATGTGTTTATGCTGGGTGTTTAATGATAATGGAGTTAAAGTCACAGACCAATACCATCAAAATAATGAAATAGCTCTGTCTATTGAAGGCTATTACGATTAAGGCGAAGATATAATTTAACAGGCCACTTACCGTTTTGTTGGAAAATTCATTCTTCAAGCTTGCTTGCGTTGCAAATTTAGTTCAAAAATGTAAATTCTTAGCAATTATTTTTTATACGAAATTTAGTAAAGCTGGTGTTATTGCTGATAAAATGTTAATATTAAATTCACAAAAAAAGTAAAGACAAGCATTCAACTAAGCGACTTAAAATAATGATATCCAAATATTTATATATTCTGATTTACGGCAGAAAAAAGACCACCAAAATGTGTCTTGTTCAAAAGAGTCACAGGATGACGGCTTTGGAACAGCTGGAGGTCAATAGATATCAACTATCACAAAGGATTCTTCACGAACAAACTAATATATGTCGGTCACCATTATTGACTCCTCTGGCTGTTGACTCTTTGTTTCTGTTATAGACCATTTGCGTGCCATATGTAAACTTATTGATATAGCCACATTTTTAGTTTCATTTACAATTGTTAGTTTTATTGCGAACAGGAAACAAGCTAGGTCGTTAAAACAGGAGAGAAGATGTATTGTGTATCTTTCCTACACAGCTATATATAGACAGGCAAATGTTAGTTTAAGCATAGTTCTGACGATGACGTGAGCCGAAATAGCTATCAACTATATTTAAAAAAATAATTTTGTAGAACATATTGAATAGAATATATTGCTATTTTTTCACCGTATTATATGGAGTTCTACCAAGTGAATGCCAATTCAATTAATTTCTCACTTAGCAATTTTCTTAACTTTTTCTTATAATTACCTGCAAAGTTCATTTCACTGGCATTTTAGCTTCTTTTCAGAATCTTCAAAACCTTCAAAGTTTTAAATATGTTTCGAAAATCGAGAATATACCAATAATGAAATTAATGTATTAATTACCACGGAAAAGCTGTCAATTAATTTACTGTAACCAATCAGTTATGAAATGGGTTGTTTTGAAAACATTATTCTCTTTAAATACAAATTTGTTATAAATAACATGGAAAGATTGATGACCTATTTTAAGATATAGCCTGCTTGATAAAATAATTTATCATGTGCGAAAATTTATTAAAATTTTGTTTAAAAATTCTATGTATTCAACCAAAAAAAGATTTTTTGATTGCAAAATACATATTTATAATTTTATCTGATACAGATTCATTGCAATTATGATGGATATTTTATTCAAATGGATGTGGTTTTATCAAGAAATAGCAATCAATTAAAAGATGAATTCCGTTAAATTCAGTAGATATTTCTCGCAATTGGCAAAACCGACCTTGATTAGAATTGTCTAGAATTGTTAAATTGTTAAACAGTGATGACAAATTTGATTGTTTTTATTTAAAATTAATTGAAAATTCTGATTCAGCTGTGACACCTGGTGGCCAGGTGAGGAAAACTTCAAGGTGAACAGCGAGATGTAATTAAGATACGCAAAAAAGCCCGTTTATTTTTTATCAAGTCAATTTTGTATTTTTCATTGGACTTTTAAGTGTTTTTTCCAAAAAGAAATGCGCTCCGAACTGTAAGACCTTTCAAATTTTCCTGTTTTCTTTTTCATGTAGACTCGTGTAACAAACTAGATTGTAGTGATCGTAACAAACTGTAAAAAAAAATTTGCAAATGAAAAAAAAACAACCATCGATCTACAAAAAAAAAAAAACATAAGCGTTAATGTGTATAGACCGATGAATATTTTCAACTTATTTAAAAACGAACAAATTAATTTATTAATAAAAGTTATCATAGTTGTTATTAAAGTGGATACCACAAACGCCTTATACAAGTTCAAATGAACCAGAAATAATCTTTTTTTTAGTTGAGATAAAAAAATATATCATATAAATAGTTGTTAAGTATTTTATGTGACAATATATTAAAAACAACTGACGAGAGATATATTCAATAATTGTAAACTAATGAACTGTTTTCTATGTAAGATTTTCTAACCACAGCTTGACGAGACAATAAAACATTATTAAATACGCCTCCAATGTATAGTATACCCCAAAATTATTAAAAAAATATCTCAACGCGTTTAATATTTTTCTTTCTTTATATAGTAAAATATTATAAAATTTATCAGTATCCAGCCCCCTTAATTTGTCCCTGATAACTTTGAATATCATGTTTTAGTTTAACAAAACCGATAAAAAGCTTTCATTTAATTTTTGTCGGATACAAAGCTCCTTTGATATTGATATATGTTGTAAAAGAATACACGACATCAAAGCTCTTTGTACACTTAAAAATAAAAAATACACAACTTTAATACTCTACGCATATTCGGTATATTTTTTTTAAGTAATTTTTATTTTTCATTATTAACAATCAGAAATGATGTATCAATTTTTATAAAACATCAGTGCTTATTTAACAGTAAATAGAATATTCAGAAAAAAGAATTGCTCATATAAATTTCTTCGCACAGTTCTATTATAGTCTTATTTAAATTGTGTTGTAAAGTTGTGCAGTTGCTATAAAAATAGCTTAGAAAATAGTCAGAAGCTAAAGAAGACATTATTTGCACTTTTTTTCATAATAATTCAAATAATGGTTATTTTTGTTACTGATTTTATACTTTCAATGATTAAAATTTGTTCAATAGCATGCATTTAGGAAATATCTGGTCATATTGACAATATCGAATTAGCTGTTATCTTTTTACTGAACAAAAATAATATTTCAAATCAATATTGTAATTTTATTGTGTTATGTCTTTCGATGAAACTTTAAATATCAGATTTGTTTTTTAAATATCTTATTTATTGCCTGTTTTTTATTAAGTGTTTGTTTCTTAAGCAATTAACAAATCTTAATTCGTTATCAACAGCATTATATTGGAGGATTATTCAATTTCAAATCAGTGATTAAAAATTCTTTTCAACACGCATTACCTGTCTTTTCTCTACACACTATATACAAAATGCAATGTTAAAACGTCTATAAAATATGCCCTTTCAATATTATTGGTTAATTATCTATTCAGATTCTGCCAATTGTTAAGTGAACAATTCGCTGGATCTATGACGTTCGTATGCACATAGTAAAAGTCTTTCAAATCGTAAAAATAGTTCTGATTCTTAAAACCAACGTCGTTTAGTGGCAGTAAAATATTTAACTTAGCTTACGGTGATAAGCATTGTTTTATAGCACAAATTTTATGACAAAGCTCTCTACACGTAAAACTTTGCAATCTCAACTTTTTGAAACGCTATCATCATTAACGAAGGAATACAATGAATTATTTAGAAAATCGCTTACGTTTAACACAAATTAAAATTTATTGATAGAATTGGCATTCACTTGGTAGAACTCCATTATAACACGGTGAAAAAATAGCAATGTATTTTAGTTCTACAAAGTAGTTCTAAAAAATACAAAATTTTGTATAACTAAAATACATTGCTATTTTTTCACCGTGTTACAAATTAAAATTATTGTCTATCGAAAATATGAACGGCATGTAAAAAAATAGACCACTTCTCACGTTTTAAGATAGTATTAAAAAATATATTTATGATTTTTTTATTTTACTATTTTTATTTAATAAAAACATTTAAGGATTCGAATTATTATCCATTTCATGGTGGTAAATTTTTGTTTCACTTTTTGTGGTAAATGAATTTCTGGAGAGAATGTACATTTTATGATTTAACACGATTGTTCGCAACATTATGAATGTCACAAATATTATTTGAAACGATTCAACTGTATTCAACATAACAGAACTAATGGTATGTCGTTACAAAGAATTTATACAAGCATTGTTTATTTCCGTTAGCTTCATCGAATAATTTTAATGAATAGTCTTTGAATAAATAAAACTATTTTCAGAAACTTTTCTAATAGGCAATGTTTTTAGGAATTTAGATTTGTTTTTTTCAAGGCTGTAACTAAAAATATCCCATTGATAATGATCCCAATAAAAATTACATGATCACTTTACTAATAAAAAGTTATGCCAACTTGTAAGACTATTTGATTTTAAATTAAATATAAGATAATAATATATATATATATAATAATATAAGAGACTAGAAAAAAAAAGTTTTCTTAATATTAAATATTATAAAGTAGACACCAACGACCTGTAATTGATTTGTCTACTCATATATTTTGGAATCGCGAAAAAAACCTTTTTGTAACCTCCACTTATTGACGATTCTACTTATAGCACAGAACATCTTGAACGTAAATGCGAAGACCTGGTGTGGACTTTAAATTATGACTTTTGGCAAATGGAAAATATTTTCATCTAAGGTACTTGTTAAGCCATACGGTGCACATGATCGATCTAAGGCAATCTCCTAGACTTAACAGTGAAAGTTAATCTTACAACACAGTTATTTGTAAGTTAGTTCAACTTTATTGAGAAACTAAGCATCTAATTAACTTTGGTAATTATTGATATTTGGATATAGCACTGTTTTCACGCATTTCAAAGTTTAACATGTATTATATAGTATCTATTTTTTCAAATATTGAAAAAATAAAAGTCCACTGTATACTAAATTTATAATTTAACCGACTTTGTTAGAAGTATACAACTAAGATTGTATAATTATAAGTTTATATTCCTAAATATATCCTACGATGATATTTTATAAGTAATTAAAAGATGTCGAATGCGAAATTCGTGTACAATTTTTCTATTAAATCTTTGTTTTTTTTGTATTTTCAGATGTCACGCAGTGAACGAGTAACGAGTTCGACAGAATGATAACAAGCTTTTTTTGCTTAGAAAGTATTATTCGAAATAGAAATCATTCGAAAACAAACGAAGATGTTTAATTTCACGACAGAAAGTGACGAAGAATGGTTGGACAGAGATAATTGTTCGACTTCTATTTCTACAATTCTAAACATTTCAGGGTTGGACCAAGATTGCTCGGATCAATCAGTAGGTCCGGGAGCTTTAAGCTCTCCATACTTTCAAGCTCTAGTGACGATTCTTTATAGTACGATATTTTTCGTGGCCTTGATTGGTAACGGTACAGTGTGCTTTATAGTGAGAGCTTTTCCTCGCATGCGGACAGTCACAAATTATTTCATAGCCAACTTAGCTTTGGGAGATATACTTATGTCAGTGTTTTGTGTTCCATTTTCTTTTGTGCCTCAGCTTGTGATGAATCATTGGCCTTTCGGGGGTGCTCTTTGTCGCTTAGTGAACTATTCTCAGGCTGTATCCGTTTTAGTGAGCGCGTATACTTTAGTGGCATTAGCTGCGGATCGCTGCCGAGCAATCACCAGTCCACTGAGGCCGAGGCTGACGAAACCCGCTGCCCAGGCCGCAATTGCTGGAGTATGGGTTGGAGCTCTGGCTACTGCTGCACCTATCCCCCTGGTTTCTGCATTAGTCAAACCAACACCTTGGCACGAAGCCTGTGACAGGTAAGCTTAAAACATTTTTCATCAAACTTATTATTCCGTTTCCTTATCAGCTGAATGGTCCCTCGTCCAACGCCATCGGGTCTTAGTCTCTTCAGTCGTGAGTTTCGGATCGAATTTTTTTATTTTCGAACTACATTTTTTTAACAATTTTACTAAAGATCGAGCGTATATATATATATATATGAACTAAAATGTTTTTTTTCCCTTGATGTATATTAATTTTGTCAGGAATATATGACTTTTAATGTGTTAACTGTCACTTCTTGATGGAAAGGCATGATATTTTGAATAATAAAAACACATTTTTAGTACTTATTTCCACAACATATTTTTTTTATCAGGACCGGTTTCGCTCATCGCGAACATTATCAACTGATAGAATACAATTTATAAACAAGTCTATTTATACAAAAAAAATGAGTTATAGTTTTGTATAAATAGACTTGTTTGTAAATTGTATTCTATCAGTTGATAATTCTCGCGATAAGCGAAACCGGTCCTGATCAAAAAATATATTGTGGAAATTAGTACTGAAAAATGGTTTTTTTATTATTAAAAACAAAGAAATATATTAATAAGAAATTCTTAAAATATCATTATTAAATTAATTAACTTCATTTGAATGTATATTGTATGATTTCCTGTAAACTGTTTTTTTAGTTTTTGAATTGTTGGTTTGTATACCTGCTAATTTTAACTCAAAAACCTGTACAAATAGACTTGCTTGTAATTTGAATCCTATCAGTTAGTAATACTTGCAGTGAGCGAAACCGGTCGTGATCATAAAATATATTGTGGAAATAAGCACATAGAATGTGTTTTTATTATTTAAATTATAATGACTTGTCATCAAAAAGCATACGAAGACAAGTGCGTAAGAAGCCCAGTAAATGTGATAATTAAGAAGTCTTGGATTATTTATTAAAATGTTTTAATTTTCTGCACATTCAATCCAAATTATAAATCAATATCTTGAGAGAAGTAGAATTTATTTTTTATTTAACAAAAGTTAAAGGTTCAATAATCCTGACCACAAAAGGTATTTTCTCAAATATTGGTTAAAACTATAATAGTACTGTCACTGGAACGCTTTTATCATTGTCCAATGAAGTATTTTATTATTAAAATTGTTGCTTAATTATGTAGAGTAAATTCAGAAAGCACCAACTTGCAAAGAGTAATGTAACGTTATTTTCAAAATCGCTTCTAAAGCTTTGCTATCAATTTAAAATAAGTATACATTTTTTAGTTCATAGATTTTTTAACCATAAGTATTAATTCAAAAAAATATGTAAATTTTACTTCAATCAAAATAAAATGAAAAGGAAATTTTAGTATACAAAGAAATTTTCAGACCTATTTTATTTATAAGACTTAACGTCGCGTCTTTAAAATTTTTATAAGTTTTCAAAATATGTCTTTGAATATTTTTTTAAATAACTTTGAACTTCTGTTTAATCGCAGCTTTTAAAACATTAACTCATGAAATACGTACTTTTCAAAGATTTTTTTTTAAATTGCGATAAATTGAAAAAAAACTTTTCAATAAAAATAGAAGGATTGTATAACAACATTTTATACAGTATTCGATATATTTTTTTTAGCTCTAGCCTGTCTTGTCTTCTAAAGAGGCTTAAAAAATCATGTCTCTTAACGTACCTCGTGTTTTATCAAATCAAAATACATCAATAAAGTCATCGTCGAGCTTACGTAGGAGGCTCTTAGTATTTACTACGCGTTCTTTTGTATATATTATATATATTTTTCATGTAATGAATTTATTTTCAAATTTTCTTTACTCTAAGCCTTCCTAATCTAATCTATTCTAATACTTCAACAGCTTAAAAATACTATATCCAATGAATATACCAAAGATTAATAGGCCTTGTGCTTTTTCATATAATATTTCCTAGTAAAAAACTATCAGTGCATTTTTTATTAAAATACTATTCTTTTAATGTAGTTTTAACTTTGTTTTTTAACCTAGTTTTTAATTTTTTTTTAAATTTAAATTAACTTGTAAATGTAAGCTGATCGTTTTTAAAGCTTTACAAGATTATTGAAGAGCGTTTTACAATATAATATTAAAACAATTCTTTTAAGTCACAAATTTAACAATATTTTTATTCAAAAAATCAATTTATTTTTTGATCAGTACAAATTTAGCCTTTTGAGCCAAGATTTGAATATATGTGTTCATTTCTAATTATATAAAAAATCATTAATTTTAATAAGCATCGTTTTCCCTATTATCCATAGAATGAACGAATTATATATTTATTTCAATACACTAACAATATGTATGAATAATATAAAAGGCAAAACTGATAACAAAGAATATAACAAAATTGATTCAGTGCTCGATCATATAAGCCAGGGGTAGCCAAAGCATGATGCATTGCATACTTGCACTTAATTATTGTTTTGATATAGATCCCATAACTAAATCCATTTTCATATCTGAGTATTTTCAGTTCGATTCATAAAGCTTTCTTACTTATCAGTCAGTTCTCACTCATTTTTCACCAGTTTACAGTTGTAAGATTCGAACAGAATGTGTGTGAATGAGAGAGGAAAATTTTATAAGTGAGATTCGGTTCGATTGAGACGTGGTGCAATTCAGGTTCGATGTGTTAGAATCCACGTGTGAATAACACGGTGAACAAAATAGCAATGTATTTTAGTTCTACAATTTTTATTTTTTAAATAAAGTTGATAGCTATTTCGGCTCATGCCATCTTCATAACTATGCTTAAACGAACATTTGCTTATCTATATACAGCTATATAGAAAAGTTACACTATACGTCTTCTCTCCTGTTTTAATGACCTAGCTTGTTTCTTGCTCGCAATAAAACTTAACATTGTAAATGAAACGAAAAAGGCGGCTATATCAAAAAGTTTACATATGGCACGGAAATGGTATATTACGGAAACAAAACAGCCCCCCCTAGATGGTTAAGCAATGGCGACCGACATATATTACTATGTTCGTTAAGAATCCTTTGCGATAGTTGATATCTATTGATTTCCAGCTGTTCTAAAGCCCTCATCTTGTGACCTTTATTAAAAAGATTCAAATACTTAGGCGCTGAGTTTGAATTTATATTATGTATTTCCTTTATAACGTGATTAGCGAATTGTGAATCTGTTTTTTTACTGTCGAATTATCTTACATTTGTACCACGTGTGAATTACCAAATACGGCGAGTAACCAAATGGTAAGGCTGTGTGATTAAGATGTGGCATGCTTAAAAGGCACTAAGTCAATGTTATTTGATGAGGCTTCACGAAGCATCTTGTCTCTTGGGTATTTTGTGTGCCGCGTAATTTAATCAATGGCATTGCGTGATTGACTTAATCCTTTTTCTTCGCTAAGCGAAGCAAATATATACACTTATCCCTATTTTTCAATACTAGCAGTGAACGCTAGAAGTTAGAAAAGGTTCTTGAGTTGTATGAGACAACTAAACTCGACTGTGAAAAAATTTACTCATGGCGTAAAAGAAGTCGGCCACCCCTGGTATAAGCGCTTAAAGTATAAACAGGAAGGACAACGTGAGACACACGTCTTACATTATCCTGCCTCTCGCAATATTTTCATTATGCATTCGATTAACGTGCACCATTATTTTCCCAGAATATACAATACGGCTTAAAATATGTCACTTCCGTCATTGTAATGAAATTAGTTATATACTATAATGCATATAATTCGTTAGAAACATAATAATACCTCGCTTCAGCTAAATAAAACATTTAAAAAAAGATGCGGTAAAGCTAATGTTTACATTTGAAACATTGCTGTCTGACATAACATAAAACTTAACGTCACATCAGTTGACCACATGTATTTCATTACAAAAAATACATGTGTTTTTTCACAAAATCTCCGTCTTTGCTCGTTCAAAAAGGATTCTTTAAAAAAGTATGTAACCCTTGACTTTGTTCAAGCTTAAAAGCTTTAATTTACGAAACTTTGTGCTATAAATAAACTAATGGAAAAAAATACTTCAGGAACAAATGAACTCTTCCATTTCTCAAACTTAAATGAAAACCAATACGTATTTTCTCTCAATTAGCGTGAATATTTAAATTAGAATTGATTTCACCAAAGAAATTTATCCGTTCGTATAAATGCTTTCATTTTTGAGGCTTCTAGTATTTATTACAAAGTTTCGATTTCGAACGAGGGCGCTAGAATTTTTACAACAGCGCTATTTCGGTGCAACGACTATGGAAATAATATCTAAATATTAATTTCTATAGATTAGTAATAATTTTGAGTATTTAAAGTTTAGCCGCTACAAAGTAGATTTTTTTCCATAAATAAGATGAATTTGATTTTTTAAACTCTAAGTTTCAAGTTCCCTTCCTGAAATGTCCTAAAAAATCCAAGTCTTAAAGTTAGTAGCATAAAATGATATAATTGACTTATAAATTACAGCCAAAACAACGTTAAATTTTAAATTATAAATTTGACATTGCTATTGAATGCGTGAAAAGAATTGTGGCTAACAGACGCGTATATTGTAACATGTATTTACCACATAAAAATAATTTTATGCTTGATATACCGCGCAAACTTCAAATATAATACATAAGCTTGCAACCTTGGCTCGTTTTTTTATACTGCTGTATTTTTTGTTACAATTTTACTTCAGAGAGTAAAAATTTTTAAGATTCAAAAATAAATACTAGATTTGTTTCAAAACTTAAATATTGAACGAGCAAAATAAACAAGAACCGAAGTAAAGATCAAATATACACTCTCTGTGGGAGTAACTTTGTTCTAAATATCTTTGGCAACGGAGTTTCTTGGATAATACTGATTTCACGATTGAATAGAAGCTTTGAGTCGCTTTAAGATGGTCCGATCACTAAAAGCACTTAAGGTACAAAAATAAGGAGTAGACAAACTCAATCGCTTAGACAGATTTTCAGTTTATAAGTATTTTTTTATGACAAACTGTATATCTGAATGACATTTATTTGATTTTACTGTTAACACTATTGAAAAAATATCAATAATTGAAAATATTTCTAATACGAAAATATTGTTTATGTTGTTGACTCAATTAATTCCGTCCGATGTCCGTTAATTATAAAACGAAGTTTTTTATAGTTTACATATTTTAACTTTCTTGAAAAACTTGTATTGGATTTTGTTGTTTTTTTTTGTCACCGAGAGTATAATTCCGAAATATTCTAAACAATCGAAATTGGTGCTCCCGATTTTCATATTTCTGATAAAACAACGTTTCCTTAAAACTAACTCTTCTTTTCGGTCACATCAGTTGCTAAAGCAGATGGACTGCTAGATGCGTTGCCTAAGGAGATCGGAATTTTTAGCAACGGATTCATTTAACTAAGGACTAAGACTTCAATAGAACATGCATTGGGATAATTATTGTATATTAAATTAATAGGTATCAGCAATCCAATGACATTTTGACATGAACAAACGATTTTAATCCATCTTCGCTTTTCGGCTTTCATTATGAAAGACAGAAAGACAAAAAATAACACGGTGAAAAAATAGCAATGTATTTTAGTTCTACAAAATTATTTTTACAAATATAGTTGATAGCTATTTCGGCTCATCCATCGTCAGAGCTATGGTTTGATGGCGTGAGCCGAAATAGCTATCAACTATATTTGTTAAAAATAATTTTTAGAACTAAAATCCATTGCTATTTTTTCACCGTGTTATAATGGAGTTCTACCAAGTGAAAGCCAATTCAATCAATAAACAAAAAATAACCCACGTATTTATAATATTAATAAAAATATAGGAATATACTTGTCCAACATTGATAAATGGCTATTAAATTGTATTAAGAACAATTTTTAGACAAGGACGCGATCAATTTCAAACGTCGTTTTACACAATTTTAATCATACTAACACTTATTTTTGACTTTTATAATACGTTAATTTAGATAAAATTTGGTATGATATATATTAAAATAGTATGGCTATATGTTCTGTAGATTCTTATATAAGTTCTAATAATAGCTATTGTATAGCTTTATTCTATAAGTTTTTCCTTTCTTTATAAAAGTCTGAACGGTAAAACCAGCCGCTTTTAAAATAACATTAGGTAATTAAACAATAACTGAATGATTGAAAAAAAGCTTTTTTAATGAGTCCACTTCTCAAATAGAAATAATGAACTTCAACAAAACAAAATTTGTTTTTGAATTCATTTACCGGTGAAAAAATTTGTGTTTTCACGTTTCTAGTTGATTGCAATATTTCACCCATTCATATCTTGTCTATATCAACTTGGCTTTTGATTGAACATGCTTCAAAAGTACAACGAGGTCTTTTTGGTTCCGTATTTATTGTGGCCAACATGCATGCATGCACATCTGGGTACTTACTGTCAAACATGAAACAGGAGAAGTCAACAACAAAATTTATCAAAATTTTAAATGTTCATAAGTTGTGTTATTCTCGAGCCTATTTTTTTTTTTTAATTTAAGAAGGTTTTTAAGCCTGGCATGTACAATATGCGTAGACATGACGTTTTAAATTTAGACTGATTTTAATTCAAAAAATGATTATATTTTATTAAAAATTACAAATATAAATAGTTCCGTATTATCAGAAGGCAATTTTATTTGGATTCAAAATTATCAAAGGCCTCTTTTGTCAATATATGTTTCAATATTGGACTAATTTTGTTTGTTTTATATTACGTTTTCTTCGTAAAATTTCTATCGAAATATGTTGATATTTTTAGATCAAGCAATATTTTTGAATTTAATACAACATTTTTATCGTATCAAGTTCGTTATCATGATTCGTATAAAAATGTCAGGAGACAAAGACGTTTTCATAAGTAACGGAAAAAGTTTTCTTTAACAATAAAGAATTTTTGATTTGTATAATATTAGTAAATTGAATATCTTAGATTACTTCCATGGCAACCTGATTTTTATTTTAAAAAAGCTTATCACGTTTGTAAATTTACAATTATACCTATTTTTTACTTTTAAATATATTGTTCAAAAATTAGAAGAAAAAAATATTCTCATCCAACTATTTAACAATACGAAACAAGAATTATAAAAACACTTATATTATGATATATGATATTTTATTCGATCAATTGAATGAAAATATAGGTTTTTCGTATAAATATAGGTAAGTCGATCTTTAAAACCACACTTTTATTACGAACACAAAAATTTTATTTTCACAAATTTGCTTCATTATCAATGAAAATTAAGACAACACTCCTCAATTTAAAAATTTCAATGACACGCTTAATTAGTTTTAGGAAATTCTGAGGCATGTTTTGATATATTTTTTATACATAAAAAAGCGAAAAATTACATATTATTCACTTGAGAAAATCTTATCTATTACCAAAGGGTAACTTTCCCAATGAACGAATAAATAAACGGACAATCACAGACCACAAAACCCAAAAAAGCTCGTAAAAAGTATTCTCAAGCCAATGATGTTATAGTGACCATAGCACAAACCCTTTAATTTTTCTGGTGGACCACCAGTCGATAATTCAAAGCACTTCTGTAACTCACGTAAAAATCATTGGCTCATATGGGCTGAAAGTTTGTCAGCCACTGGTGTAGGAGAAACTGGAAACTAACAAGGCTTAAAATTCATTAATCTACATTTTGCCCAAGTATTTACTTGATGAATAAGTGTGGAGATTAATTTATTAAATTACACTTAGACAATACACATGACATTTCAAAGGAAATCCTTGAATAGCAGAGCACACTTTCAAATTGATTGACGAAGGTTACCTGATACATAGATAAATCTCATCGTATCTTTTGTGTTGACATTTAAATCGTCTAATACAGCTGTAAGCTTAGCTTTCATTTTAACGGATATCGAAAACTTAGAAAGATTGTTTAATTTATTACACATAAAGCCACTGAAAAATGCGAGAAAAAATATTTTGATTATGATACGAGCTTTAACAATTGGTGTATATTATTATATAATATTATATTTCATTGCATTCATGCATAAATTTATTTTAATTGTAAATTTTTAAAACAAACGTATCACAGATAAAAAGTTCGCCATTTGAACGAATAAATTAGCCTCAATTATTCTCATCCAAATATTTTTTTCTTTCAACTATATGTCACCTGATATTTTATTCCGCCAGATTCTACCAAAAATTATTAAGAATGTGTGTTGTGACATTACCTAAATACATTTTTATTGTAATGTAGTCCTGTGATCATCTTGGATTGCAATATTCTATATTTTGCATTATTTAATGATATAGATTTTCCCATTGAGGTCATCATTATTAAATTAATTATGATATTCAATATGTTTCTTAGTTTCTCTTCTATAATATATCTAATATGACGAACTGTTTACTTACTGTCAATTTGAATGCATTCGTGTTTTAAAATACTTGGCATCCCCAAAAAGCCAAAAGTAAACAATCATGTAATTAATATTAATCATGTAAATTAAATTTAATATAAAGTTCTACCAAGTTATATATAAAAGGTATGTTAAATAGTTTTTAAAAAAATCTACAGAATAACATTTAAAAATTGCATAACACCTCTTTCAACTTTTATGGTTTGTTCTTTTGATTGGAAATACTGTATGCATTTTACATTAAAGATATTATTAAATGAATTGTATTTATAAATAATAAAAAGAGTCGGTGTTCTTTGTATTAAGTTTAATTTGTAATAGTCAAATGAAAGTTATAATTAATATATAACATTTTTAAGTTACAACTTTCAAAACTGATAAGAAGTTTCAGAATAAAATTATTGTAAAAATCAAAATGAGCTTTGAACGCAGTTGTACTTCCAGCTTAGAATTTATTTAAAATAATTTATCACTTAAAACTTATTCTTATCTTATATTCAAATGTCAATCATATATTTCTAAATAATAATCGTATTCATGTTCGATTGAAATGATGAAAGTAAAAATAATGACCTGTCTGGGTTTATAAAATGTCCCGATCATTATCCTGGATATCTTTATTTTACTTTGGGATACTACGCAAAAGCTTAACGAAACATTACATAATATGAGTATTCTTTTGATTAAGGAAAAATGATATTCTTGGTAATGATTAAATATGTTACAGGATACAGGATTAAAAAGGAGCCAATAATTTTCGTATTTTGTGTCATAATTATCGACCTTAAAGTTATTAATAATAACTGTTCCAAATTCTTAAAAAATTGATATTTTTAGTATTTTTAACGAGAATGGTTCTGGTTTTGCTAAGAGCAATATTACAGTGCCGAAAAATATATCCATTTAGATCATATTATCTAATTAGAACGGATTAGTTATGTGATATTTAATATTTATTTGGCTTGATACAGACAAACATCATAGGCTTATAATCGATCAAAAAATGATCACGAATATTAAAAAGTCGCACGTGACATTAAAGCTCAATTATTTTTGCTATGGATATTTCTAATTACAGAAATTAACGAGAGTATTATCTTAAATAACAAAAACACCCATTTTTACAACATATAATTACCAACTATCGCTAAAATGCAATAAGATAATTTTTAACTCAAAGATTACCTACTTATTTCAAATTAGTGGGTAACGGTGGGATTACATATCAGGTGGCGGAAGAAGAATTCAATTTATGAGATTGTTGGTTTGTTGAACTAATATCAGGTTAAGAATGTAACAACAGAGAATCGGAGACATTAAGCTGATCTTTAAGAATATAAACTAAACTTAATTGAGCTCTGCTGATTTCAAAAATTTCTTGATAAATTAATTTATCCCCGGTATTGGGATTTCATCAAGCACCTACAGTCAATATCATAAATTATATTGTCACATTAGTTAAACAAAAGAAATAATGTCATTCTATAAGCATATTTTTATAATTCAAAATTAGCCATCGTAAACCAGCCAATCTATATTGTACTGTTCCAGCATAAAACCTTTAATATTTGAAAGTTATAAAATGGCTAAGGCCTGGAATGATGTGCTCGGGTTAAAAACTTTCTTCCAAAGTGTAGAACCAGTCTGCCAATGGGGATGCCAATCGTAAGATGATTGACAATGTTCAACAGTATTGCTTCGGATGTTGACATATTTCATGTGGACGAAAGTGAGCTCAGACGAATGCTATTTTTTCAGTTAAAGTAGACATTTCATGAGCTTATTTGGTTGACTTTCTTTTTTGCAATCATTATTGATTGTTTTATAGTGTATTTGTTGAATTTTTGTATTCTTTTATTTAAATATGTTAATATGTTACGGTGCAAAAGCATTGAATTGATAATTTTTAAGTTTTGTACCGTATAGTAGTAATAAATAAATAAATAAAATACATGAAAATAATAACACTTTTGTGTTGATATACCACAGCCGATAGGATTGATTGAAAGGAACTGAAAAAAATTATAATCGCCATACACTTATTCAATTGAATTAATTTTGATGAAATATTTATTCGTTTTTCTGAGAAACGAAGTGAGACCTTTAATCGAATATTGGGAAACAAATACGGAAGCATTAACGTAGAACTTGTCCTTGAAATTTTACCGATTCTCGATAATATTGGAAAAATATCTTTCGTCTTATATCGAGGAATCGAAATCAATTGTTTCTATAAATAAAAGAGCTTTATACGTTCATGTAATGAAAGAATCTAACTATGAAAAATATTTTCTTTTGTTATAGGAAACATAAATTTTTTGAGGATGTAAATAAAACAATTGACATCGAATATGAAAACATTGAACCATAAACAAACTGGAAAATATATTTTTGTTCAGTTTTCAATGGCTCGTTTTAATTGAAAATATTTTCTATTTATTATATATTATTATTATAATAAACTCTAAAGTAAAATTGCTTTCAAATCAAATAAAATAACATTTTCTCTATTTTATTTTTTTATTACAAATAAAGTTACATTTACATTAAAAACCGGACATTGGTAGAATTTTTGATATTGACTGAAGGTGCTTTTTCTCTCTTCGTAGATTTCAATATTATAAAATAGTGATATATTTTCACAACCAAGAATTGCATACAGTAAAAATTTAGACACACAGACGTGATTCTAAGTTTGATTTATATTTTTTTGTCAATTCCCGATTTTATATAAATATTACATGTCTCATGCTGTAAACAAAGTTTTTCGTTTCAAAAGCAATTACATTCCATTTAATACATTTATTACAAACGTTATGCTTTATATGAGATCCCAAATAATCGGAATTTAGTTATTGAATTTAAAAAATAAGATATTCTATTCGACTTGTTTTGTGAGACAATAAAACTGTACGCTCAATTAATGTTGAAGTGGTTGAATGAAGAGGGTGGTTGCGAATCGCTAGTCTAAAAAAACTACTCATTTGAAGTAGCACTCTTTTGAAGATAAAATGGTTGGCTGTGCTTGCGGTTGACAAATTAATGACAAAAACATCGAAAATTGTTAAATTTAGTTAAGCATCTATTTTGTGCAGTCATTGTTTGATTTTTTATTTTGTTTGTGTGTTTGAAGCTTCTAGACTCTGAAAATAAAATGGTCCGATTTTCAAAAGAGTGACCAATTTTTTCAGCTTTCAATATATAACATATATTATAACCCATATTTGAGTTGCAATAATTCTTACTATTTCATCGCTTTTATTACGCCCAAGTCGATGTTACATTTTGAGCATCAAATAGTAGTATCTTAAACTATTAAGATTATAATAGGAAAAATTAAATTAAATAAATAGCCAACACATGTTAACCGAAACACTCGTGTCAAGAAAGTGAAAAGGTGTTTCGAAAAAGAATGTAATGATATTCTTCTTCCATAATGGAATATTCAAACATTGTTACGTTAATAATGGTATATCGGTCCGCGTGTTTTGAAGCTTTTAAAATATACCCATATCAACTGAAATCAGAAAATAGCAATAAACATGTGTAATTCATATATATTTATTGCAAGTTGTAGTTAATTACAAATTCCGATTTAAAATATAATTTTATTTCCCGTTTTCTTTTAAGCGATTCAATAAATTATTGGATTTGAACTCAGAAAAATTTCCACAAGATTAAATATCGATTCAAATCACGAATATGGTGCAAAATTTGGTGAAGCGTGATATTTGATTAAAATGCTATTTACGAATCTAACATCCTAAAGCATGGCGCTAGTACCGTAGCTATATTGTACCAGTGAATAATAAATCATAAAACCATGGAAACTGCTCTTCGCTTTTGAGCAGTAAATCAATTATAAAATTCAGTTTAATTTTTTGCATTGACGATGCAGTATCCGGCCCAATGTATTGTATGTCATATTCGGTTGCGATGGCCGAGATTTTTATTGCAGGAAAAACAATATCATAAATTGATTTCTAATTTATTCTATGGATTTGTGCTCAAATGCTGATTTTTCGGTTATTTTTTATGTCTATCTTTTTTTAGTACACACTTGTAACCTACTCGTAAAAGAAATAAAGTCAAATGTTTGTAAAGATACTCTTTCTCATAAAAAAAGCTAACGTAGAGAAAATCTATTAGGAGTTCATATTCTATTCATAGGAATCAAACACGGAAAAAAGAAATGGCTTGCGAATTTTTCTTATAAAATACTTTGAGTGTTAAATTTCATTATTATAGTATTCTCGAGAATATTTATAGCAGGCTTCATTTTCTTCTACGACATAAATTTTCTATCGCTAATATTTTAGGTATTGAATATTTTTACGACGTCAATATTGTTTAATGTAGCATGATTTTGGATTTCTTCAATTTCTATACAAAATTTTGTATAATACCAACTCGGACACCTTGTGCAGGACGTGAATCAATTGTTATATTTTATGTTATTTGCTTTGTATTTTCTTTGTGTCTCCGTGCATGACTTTTTTCATTGTTATTTTTACATACAACTAAGCATACTTGTGTCTTGATACAATTCAGTGTATAAGATCTACTTGATAAGGTCTTCACCTTAGCGATAAGGTTAGTTGTGCTCAATGTCAATCAAAGTCAATACACTATTAAGATAATTACAGTTTTGATTTGAGGATTAAGATTTATGTGATTATGATCACTTAACTTCTCCAGTTGTTCTTAGATAACATTTAATTTGAGTATATATCTGATGACTTCAAAATATCTGTGGAATTAGTTGTTGGCTGTAAAGCCAGACACTATAGTTAATAACACGGTGAAAAAATAGCAATGTAAGAACTAGTTCTGACGATGGCGTGAGCCGAAATAGCTATCAACTATATTTGTTAAAAATAATTTTGTAGAATTAAAATACATTGCTATTTTTTCACCGTTTTATAATGGAGTTCTACCAAGTGAATACCAATTCAATCAATAAACTATAGTTGATGATTAATTAAAAAGAAAATTAGGTTATATTATATTATATTGAATTAAATTTTCCGATCATTCGGAATAAAAATTTTCAGCAAAATGTACATATTTTTGCTTCTAGTTTGACTAAAACATCAGACATATCTCAATAAATTCTCAAAATGTAGGTTTTGTTTTATTCTATTTGTTAAGTCTCTTGCAGCACTGTTTTGCAACAAATTTTTAATGAAGTTTATGAAAGTTTCAAACTGCTTACATATACACTGAAAATTATGTCAAAAATGTTATATAATTAGTGTCTCAATGTGGTAACATGCGAAAAATGTTATTTGTCTTTATAAATGTGGTTAAAAATAATGAAATTCCTCCCAAACAGTCATCGCTATATAATAAATACGTCAAATGTCACCAAAAAATATTACCAAATTCTATAAGCGATCAATTTTTCATCGTAACAGTACAAAAATTTTGAAGGGAACATACATCAGGCCAAATTTTTTTATAATGTGAGTATAGAAGTAGTAGCTTTGAAATAATTATGCAAAATGCTACATTATTTCAATACTTAAGGTATTAAAATAAAAACAAAATTATTTTAATGTATTAAAGCTAATTGGCTCATAGAAATTAAGTTAATTACATTTTAACAAGCGAAAAATAAAGCAGAATGCCTACCGAGTCTATGGATTCTATTAAAGGCCGTCAGAGCGTACTTAGCTTGTAATATTTGGTTTTATACGCCGAAATCCCATTAACATGTCGCACCGAATGTTATATTAAATTTTACCATATTCAAATTCAGCTTGATTGCCGCGTTGTTCTCTGCCATGGAGAAGGTTGAAGGCGGGAAAATATTTAAATTTAGAATGTGTACGCAATGTTATTTTTGATTTCATATTTGTTTTCCTTAATATTGAAGCGTTCATTAAGTTCATAAATTATACTTCTGCTGCAAGAATGCTCTAATAAACGTTGTGAAATAAATTGTACATTAATTAAAGTAATAAATTTAAAATCAGCTATCAAAATATAGCCGTCTCATTTTCATTATAATTATTATTTTAAACAGAGGATTTTAAGCTTGATAAAATTTTACACTGCGTCATTATATTTTATGATTTCAAAGTGTTTTCTCAATTTCGTCATCAAAATAACAGTAAATATGAGAAAGAAAAAATTACAGGCAGATCAATATAAATGCCAACATGAATTAAATAGCGAAATAGATAGAAGTTTACTCGATCCGCAAATATAAAAAAATATACAAATGTACTAAAAGCGTAAATAAAAAAGCTCATCTTTGCTTATAGCATGCCCGACTTTTACTTTTGCACTCTTTTTTTGTTATTGAATAGTTTAGATAAAAAATAACATAGAATGCATCAGCAAAACTGAAAAAAAGTTTAATTACACTATTGGATGTGATTTTGTTACTTCGAATCATCGGTTGGGACGTTTATTTTATCAGAAAATCAACTACAATCAGTTACCCTCTTTAATATTTCAATAAACATTTCATAAGACACAGATTTAACACTTCAAATATACCATTTTACGTGTACCTCTAATCGTCAAATTGGTTTTGAAATTTATGACTACGTAGAAAACTTTCTAGATCAATTATGATATACCGCAATGGAAATAATGGATTTAATAACTACTAAATAATGACACTTTATAAAATATAATATTTTAATTACGTGGTCGCGGTTAACGAATAATATATAATCGTGGATCTTTCTCAATTTATTCAAATCGCATCCTACAATGATGTTAAATCAAATTCTCTTTTGCAAGGCTGTAAAATTGAAATTGAGCCTATTAGAAAGATTTACGTTTACGATTTACGCTTTAGAATATTTTTTGTAAAGGAAATCGTTTTTAATAGTAAAAAAACCATGTTCAACGTCATAAACTTTTCACTCAATTATTCAACGTCGAAAAGATGATTCTGTTTGAGCCCTTAAGTCCTGGAATATTTTTTTTTCAATTTGACATACAAAGAATTATAAAACTAAAATCATTCGTCAAAATTTCATAGAAAAAACTCTTATAAAGCTTCAAAGGTATAAATATAATGTTGTTTCAAAGATAAAGTCTTTATATCCCAAATACTTTTGAGACAAAATAAAGTTGCTATATTTTCTTTATTCAATTATTTAGTTTAATATTTTAAAGGTGAACAGGCCGTCAGCACACTTAATATAATCGGATGTGTGTAATAAATGCCTGAAAGTGTTATAATTCTGAAGGGTTTTGCTAATCGAAATATGAGTAAGTGATGAAAATGTCCGTTTTCGATACAATTTGAATGACATTTAGTTTTTCAATATATTTAAAAATAAACATATTTGTTTTTTTTATATTGAAAACTAAGTAAAGATTCCTTCATTTTTAAAGTGCTATTTATTTTATACTTTTGGGGTTAACATTTTGATATTATTGGATATAAAACTGTACCTGTACCTGTGATCGCTGTTATAAAATCATATGTCATAATATTTATAATATTATATGCCCGTATTAACTGCAGGTAACGTGAGGTTTATTCACCATTTCAGGTCAAGTTAATATAGTTGTATTCATTGACGTAACATATCAATTAAGTATTTACAAAACCACCACGTGATGGCTTTTGAAAATGTAAAATGTACTGCTTTATATATTTGCACACCATAAATTATCAAGAATATTTATTAACTACATGTAATTATTTCAGTGATTTGTTTATGTTAATCCCTATCAATGCCAATGTGTAATTGTCGGTAAGATGTCTTTAATTTTATTGACCTATTTTTTAATAAAAATCTTGAAACCAGCCCATACAACATGAGATTGATATCATTAAAAAAATGGTTTTTCGGCTTAAGTGTTATACTTATAAATCTTGATAGTTAAAAAAATTCATGTTTTCAGACTACAAACGGTTTACACTGACTACAAATAATATTTAACCAATTCAATCTGTCAAAAACTATCAGAATTATAACGTGCTTGTTTTTTATTTCATAGTTTGAGTATAATTTTGCCTTCTTCAAAAAGAATGTGTTTCTATAAGATTGACTTTTATAAGAATGTTGCTAGAAAACAAAAAAAAAACAATGACCTACATATTTAAAATTGAAAAGGGTTACTGTATTAGTTACTAAAAGTGAAAAACTTAGATAATGTCATAGCTTTGGCGCCTTTGTATGAAAAAACTTGAACTACATTTTGAATAAAGCACATAGGTTATCTCTAATATTAATTGCATAAACGACTCATTCAGGGCTTTGATTGTATTCATTTAAATCATAATTTAGAATAAATTTATTTTAATGTTCACTAAATTTGCAAATAGATGTTTTTGTCTCTAGAGATCTTGAATAGAATTGATTTGAAGTGATGAACACGTCTCAATTTTCATTTCACCCATAAATTTACATGAACCAATTCAATATGTTATTATATAAGGCGCCAAACTGAAGAAATTATGTATGGAAAATCATCACTTTCAAAATTTCTTCTCTAATGTTATGATTTCGTGAGACTAATGTAAACAATTACTATAAATGTGATTTTTTTTCCGTTCAAAACAAACGAAATAAAACCTTTTTGAAATCCAAATTTAAAGTTTCAGCTTAGAATAAAAACTTATTTAATTTGATAAAGTTTGTATCTCTGGGAAAATAAGACATATTATTTCTGAAACACCAATAATTATTGGCTGTGAATATTTTTTTTTTTGTTGAGCATATTTCTTCGTATTATATTTTGTTTAAAACAAAATTTAATTTGTTACACTTTTCTGGATAAAGCTGTTCCAACTAACTTTAATGTTCGAGGATGAGTGATTAAAGGTATCATCAGTAATCAATATGCTGATTGAATTGGCATTAACTTACTAAAACACCATTAAAACACGATAAAAAAACTATAATAAATATACATTGCTATTTTTTTCTCCGAGTGATAAAGAAAGCTTAGACGTAAGTAGAGTTTTCATTTTTTCTTGATGGGTTTTTTTGGGTCGAATGTGTAATGGTCAAGTAATATAAAACGGAAAATTTTGTTTTGATTCTGATTGTATTGAATCCATCAACCATGTAAATTATTTTGTGATATTTGACAGGTCGATGAAACACCAATTTCAAAATTTCACACTCCATCAAACGGGAGATATTTTACAAAATGAAAAAAGCTACTCACGCATATACTGTTAGTGATTGATGGTTGATAATATGCCAAAATCATTATAAACGCCTAACCTTTAATACATGAAGTGTCTAAAAAAACAACCTTTTTTATCCATAAATCTTCGTCGGATGACCAAAATTTTTTAAATTATCCATATTTTTACTTGAAAATGATTTTGTGAGAAGTCAAATTACCTTGAACTAAATATATTACATTTAAAAATAATTGAGTAAAATACCACGAGCCATATACGAAGTACTATTCCAAAAGTGGTCAAACTCCAATGAACCAAATGTGAATAATATAATAATATAATTACGAATGTTTCGACAGCATTAAAAAATAACATTTGTACAGACATAGTAGATGTTTAAGGAGTTTGCACAAAAATGTCTTGTAATTATTTCGATTTCGATCAAAGCTCTTACTGACATTTAAGATTCTCAGTGAACACTTTACATGATTCATGAACAAAAAGGTATTATGTTTTCATATGTTGCACATAACTTTTAAGAGTAGTTTTCTTCAGTAAATTTATAAAATAACTTTTAACTTCAGATAAATATTTTTTTTTACTTTCAATACAATTTTCTTGTGTCATATAATCTAAAAAATATGCTTTTTTTATTATTTTTTAATTTTCGATGTAATTTCAATAAAATCACAGTTTTCAACAGATATGAGAATTCAATGAAGTTTCTTAATGTAATGTGTAAGCTGTCGCTTCGCAGTGAATTGGAAATTCTATATCTTTAATTGTATTGATCGGATTTGGTGTTGTTTTATTTATCCTTTAAATATTTCAGTCAAAGTAACGTTTTTAATTAAATATTATTTCAGCTTTTTTCAACACAAAACTGGTGACTTGAAAGTCAGCTTTAGCTGAATTGTTGATACAAAAATATTTTTCACTTTATTTTCAATAATATTTTCCGTGCACTTTGATTTATGGTTCTGATACAACTATATTATTTAATTGACATTAATAATAATAGAATATGAAATATTTCCACAAGAGGAAACCCCCAATGTGTGTAATCAATTAACTCAATACAGTAAAAATATGTTATAATAATCCATTACAAGGAAAACATTTGGCAAAGTTTTTATATAAATATTATTTGTTTCCATCAATTTTGATTTTAGTTAACTAAGGTAACTATACCCATAATTACGTCACAATATCGACTGATGGTAGTTAATCTAATTTTAATTATAAATTAGAATTTTTGAATCTGTGTGCGATTCCATATTTTTTTTTCACTTACAACCCAGGTTTTGCCTTCCGGTAATTTCTAATGTTTTATCTCACGGATACAAGAGAACTTACATGAATAATGTATAATATATCGATATTATATTTCATTGTTCAATGCGTATTGATTGCCGGTATAATCTTGGTACACATATCTGTGCTCTACAATTGAATGATATATATTTAGTTATTATCTCAAAACAACTTCAAGAAATTTAAGATGGTATTTTTTTTTAATTGTGCATCAAAAGACATGTTTGACGGCTAAAATTAATATTCGAAAATTTTATATAAATTTATATAAAGTCTAAAATGAATTTGATTATTCCACGTATTGTGTTACTAATTGTGCCACGTTTTGAAAAGTTGTTAAGTAATAGTTATTACTTAAGCAACCTTTGCGAAAGTAAATCTGAAGATACCGCTGAGTGAAGCGAAACACGTGTAATAACTAGTTACGCAATACATTGAATAAACAAAGCTTTGATTTCACATACAAATGAACTTCCACAAAGTTATCGCCAAATCTATTGAAGGTAAGGAAAGGTCAATTGAAAAAAGATTCTCACAAAACAAAAGCACCATTTAAAGCAGTATGATATTTTTTCTTTTTACATATTTCCCTCGAAAATTTATTCACGAGTTTTTTGAAGTGATTTTGGAATTCAATGACTAATCCATTGCTATTGAGTATTTCGTTGATCTGGTTATGCTATAGTAAAATGGGCATTGGAATCCATATTTTTCATAATACTAGAACTCGTTTTCGTATAAAATTTGCATAAAAGACCACAGATTCCAATATAACTTGATAAATTTAAATATGCTTCTTAAATTAAAATCTTACTCTTTATTAAATATTTTAATATATTTTATAATGTAAGTTGACGAAAACGTTGGTATCATATATAAATTATTTATAATGATAAAAGTACAATGCATATTTTTATCTATTGAAATTGAGAAACAAATGTAAAAAGAAAATATTTTATTTAAAAATGCATCCCGGGTAGCATAAACTATAGTGTCAGACTATGCCACAAATAATTCATCAAGAAACTGAGATCTCCTGATTCTTAACAATGGAATTTTACCGTTGAAAACAGTAAAAAGCATCTATTATACAAACGTGCGCTCCATTTTTATTTGTTTTCATAATGCCTGGGTAGCTTGAACGGGAAAAGTTTTATTGTTTTAGATATAAAAGAATCTGAAAAGAAATTAGAGAAGAAGCATATACGTTCAGTTTAATTGTTATGCTATGTTACATTGTAAAAAGCTATATAATCACACACAAAAAAAATAAACTTCCTTGTCATCCATTTATGAAAGACACTTTTGGTAAAAATATTATAAATATTAAAACAATATTTTTTGACTTGTCGAGTAGTAAATCAATTCCTTAGAGCAAAAGCGATTTATTTAATTACACAATTTACTAAAAATTATAGAATTAGAAAATTTACTCAATTGCTTAAAAATCTATCGACTCTAAAAAAGGATTTTTTATCTTCCACCATTTCCTGAACAGTTTCGTTTAGGATACCTCCTTATTAATAAATACATTTAGCTCTTTGAAGATCAATAGCTAAAAACGGAATTGATAATTAGATTAATTGTACAAAAAAACAAGGTTGAAATTAAACTTATATGAGTCGATTAATAACATAACAAATATCGATGGACTTAAATGAGGTGCATATTTTGCTCATCTCAAGAAGCAATATATAAATGATGCTTTGAATGTAAACGCATTAATGATTTATAATTGAATAACACGCTTTTAAAATTTCTTATCAATGTGTGTATAAATTTAATTGCTACTCTCGATACTGGTGGTCATTTTTTCCAGAAATACAAACAGATATTTCAAAAGTAAAACCATGGAAGAATATTTTTTTCAGTCTTTCTAAATATTCCGTCAACTACGTAAAACTTAAATATATAACAGAATGTCTTGAGCATTAAATATATTATTATACATAAGTTTTTTTTGTAATTTTCACCACGAGTTTATTTTTCTTTGATATACCGCTACCAACTTTCAAAATTAATAGACAGAGCTTCAGATTATCCGAAACGCTCAAATAAATCTAGGAAGGTTGACAAAAATTGGAGTAAATTGATGTGGCGTGATCTTTTTTCGATAATCAACTACATGCTTTTTGAATAAAGATTTTTTTAGATAATATGACGCACGATTAAATTTTAAAGATTTTTTATGTCATTTTATGACGTAATAACGTCGCAACGTTTCAACTCGTTGGTGTCGGACACGATACTCGTAAATTCGAGTCCCAGTGTGATCAGTCTTGAAAATTGATTTGTTTATCGGTCTGTAATTCTTCCATCCTATCGAAATCTAAAATGACGTATTGCGAATAATAATCTACTCACTAACTGTTGATTACCTTATCTTACTATGTATATAATCTCCTTAATAAGATTGAACTACTTAATTTTCAGTAATCTCTTTCGAAAAATGTTGTTTTCATTTATATATATATTTCTTTTTTTATCCATCGTTATGTTTCTGTCAAAATGTGTGATATTATCATACTTTTTTATATGCGTACATTTTAAAATGAATATCAACTACGATAGTTTTCAGCACAATGTAAACAATAAATAGAATGTTAAACATCGTCGTAAAATTTACAGGACAAAAAAGAAAAAATCAGTATTTTAATTAAAGGGAAATAACGACACATATCAAAATATTATTAGCTTATTAGCTACAATAATTAATTTAACAGCATACAGACTTTTTCATCACAGTCAATCCCATTTTATAATATGCTTAAATTTATTTCCAGTAAAAGTTTCAGTGTTAAATTTAAAAGATTCCCTTTCGCCGTTCATAGAAATCATAGACAATTTACAATGTGATACTTGTATTTTGTTGGTAAGTGTAGTGGTTTTTACTTAGGATAAATCAATATTGTAGTTCAACATCTAGTTGAATAATTTAATTTTTTCTGATTGTATAAACTGTGAATTTTTTGACCTTTAAAATACAAATTGTCTGATAAGCATTCATTCAATTTATCATTATTTGTTACTGTTGCTCTTAGTCATTTTAGAAGTAATATTTTACTAGTATGACACATTTTTTCGATAAATGAAAGTAATTATTGTTTAGCATTATTCTCCATCAATCATCGAAAACCATTTCAATTTCGAAAACGAACATTGCCACGCTAGAATACATAGGATATAAAGTTTAATGCGCCACAAAGAAAAATATATTTTCAATATAAAGTAATTGACACAAAAGGAAATGATAACATCTTCACTGTATAAACTGCTGTTTTTCATAATAACGACTGTCATTTTATATTATTTATTAGGTCAAGAACAACATCATACAATTATAACGAGTATTTCCACAGCGTAGCTTTATCATAATAATGGCTTGTACCTCTTCGACGTTATATCATTTTGTTAGAACGAACAATTTTTTTGAAAGTTCGAACTTAACGAGTTCATGTGTGACTTTGATACCTAGGGGTAAATGGATTTTAAATGCAGTAAATTTCAATAAAATTTTAATTCACATGGAACCAGAAGTTATAACAATGGCTTTGCCCAATAATAGTTTTGAAAATGTTACGATATATTCATGATATACGTGTTTTAATATTAGCTCACTAAAAACCTTTTGTCTGTTTCTACAATATCTTCCTCATAGTAAATTTAAAGTTATGTCATGCAATGTTGTAATAATATGAAATGATACATTTGTTGTAAAAGCTTTCATGCAATAAGCTCTCATAAAAGCATTTTTTAATGTTTTACCGTAGATCCGCTCTTATATATACATATATTCCCATATGTTTTTTTTTTTTTTGAAAAATAATTCAAATCACATTTGTATATTTGAAATCTCACCATTTAAGCTTCAAGCTCCTTAATGCATTTTTCATACGAGGGATCAGCAGAAAAAATAAATCCAAATTTATTCAAAATATACCCAGGAACCAATCTAATACAGATTTTTAGGTGAATACCATACAAATATAACTCTAATTCGTTTTTAAAAAACGTTTTTTGAAAAAAAATATCCTTTACAAATGCTGATACTTAAATAGGAATTTACTACCCCTAAAAAATTTTAAAAAAAATACAGATTTAGGCTCATGAAATTGCGTAAATATACCTTAAATAAATATACTAAGTGTAAGTTAAAAGCTATCATAGCTTATATATAATATTATATATTTTTTAATTTGATTGACATAGATTTTCTCATAAGAATTCCATTAAAATACTATTTGATTTATATGGCACGTATTTTCATAACCAGTGCTCATATTTTATATAAGACACGCAACTGAAAGCTATATGAATTTTATTGCACAGATTTATTAAAAATATGGATTATTGATGAAAGAACTTCAACTTAATTTCATTTTGAAGTGGTTTTATTCAAACATTTTCAGTTGAAAAGAATTTTTTGAAAAGCTTTTTCCGAAAAATCTTTATTGTAGAAAGTTTATTTGAGTTTTATTTTGACATTCGAAATTTTCAACTAATACAACCATTCTTTAACTTTAAATTAAAAATGTTTAGTTATCTAAACATTGTTTCCACTTGTAGATTTGTTTCAAATTATATTATTGTTTGTATTGCATTTCTTCATATATATGTGTATCCTGATTAATTGTAAACAAAAAGAAAAAACAATAAAAGATTCTGAAATTTTAATTGACAATATTTTCGTACGGTAAATCTATAAAAGTGAGTCTTAACCAAAACCCTGCTCCTGTCGTGTGTGATAGCATAATGTTATATAACGCATACTTATGTGCATGATTATACTACATTTTTTTAAAATTTTATTCAACTGTGTGTTATGAAACATTAATATCTATCCGTAATCACCAACTTCCCATAAATGTGAAATATTTGTAGAAATTTCTCTAAATACTTATTTATTATTCGGTTCATTCACGATACATGTCACAATAGATATATATTATTATGATGTTCTTCAGAAACACGATGTCAGGAAATCGGAGGTTTGAATACTTTCTTTGAATTGATTTGTATCAATAGGTGTAAGAAGAGCTTATCCCATATAGAATAATAGTGAAAATATGTTACGAGACATTCATGTCGTAATTGAAATTAAATCATCTTGAAAAAATAAGCAGAGTAAAAATAAAATATTAGATTCCTTTTTTAATATTTTTTGTCACGATGCTGATACAACAGTCTGTTTAATCTATTTGACTACTTAAAAAAAATATCAAATCAGCAATAGACATTATACAAAGCTTATTTTTATTCTCAAAGTAATATCTTAGTATTCTGCCAAAATAATTTTTCGAGAATTTTCAAAAAACAAAATAATTTATATGAGAAAAGGTAATGACGTGCTTATGTTCAATTGATAAATAATAATATAACTTTTTTACAAAACCATTCTGATTTTTCCGTAATATATGACAATATAATAAAACTCTTTGTGACATGACATTATTCACCAATTGATAGCGCACATAAGCAAATATATTTATACAATGAGTATATCCATTCTTCTAACAAATAAATAATAACATTCAAAAATACTGCGTATCAGAATACGAATTCCATCATAAATAGAATCTCGACTTATTCATCTAAATAAAAAACAACCTTCTATCAACTTTGCAGTGGATTTCCAGGAATCTAATCAGAAAATCTATAAAACAGAAAACTTTGACCTGAAAAAACTTATTTACCTGCATCATGCTTTTATCCATTAAACTCACAGAATTCGTCTCTGCAGAAGATTTTGCTTCCTAAGTAGTCACCATATGGTCAAGAACTCAATAATTTTATTTCACCCAATTTTATATTATACATTGAAACGATGTGAATGTTATTTCCCTTGTTGGGTCATTTCTATTGCAAAAGGTTTTTTGTCCGTTATGATGTTTTTTGTAGCCTTGAAAAATTCGGTTTTATTTGGCATTATAAATGTGACAATATTTTTATTGTTATGTTTCACATTTTAAGTGTTTTCTTTACTATGCAGGCAGTGGTTTTCGTAAATTAAATTATACAATTTGACAAATATATTTGCAAAAAAATATTAAATCTTTATAATTTATATGAATTTTAACCTTCTGAAACCTTTGGTTTTGGATTTTATTTGTTATATCCTTTACTTGAGATTATATTAGTGAAGAGACATTCTCATAAATTAGATTCCTTTATTAGCTGCGTCACCTCACGTTTTATTTCTACCATCGCCCGCCTAGTTAGTCTAAAATTATCAAATTCTATTTTAATGATAGAAGATTAAAATTTGTTTTAGAATCCTTTCATGAAAGACTCATTAACAGTGTTAAGAATTAATAAAACTTATCACAAGCAATTAAGTGTTATTATTATTAAATCAATATTATTGAAAGTTATTTAAGTTGTTTATTTCGATCCTAGTCTTAGAACCTTTGTAATTAACTTCTTTGGCATGTAACCGACGCTAATTGTGTATTGTGTGTCAGCTCTGTTGCATTCATATAATATAATTTCTGAATACGCTGAAAGGTGAAACTCCTGGTCGTTAGTGACAAAACATGCGAAGTCATAAAAAGATCTAACAATTCATATTTGATATTAACTAAACATTTTGCATAAACAGTTTTGTTTGTAATTCGTATTTTATTAATTGATAATACTCGCGATGAGTGCAACCTGTCCTGACCATACAATACATTCTAGAGATTGTAGTAAAAATTATTATCTAAAATAAATGTCTTTAATAAATAAAACTTTCTTATACAGATTGAGTGTTCATGACAACGCGTTTAAAAAAATATGTCTTACTCTTAGACTAACCAGTAACATGCGATATGTAAATTTTCAATCTGAAATAATTAAAATGGACCATATATGATTAATACACAATTATATGTTAGTTAATCAATAGAACATGCTATATGAGTTACATCCATTTTGTTTATCTCTCGCAGGCGCTTAGTTAAGCTTATTCATTCTTAAAATGTCAACTGTCAATTTTTGGTAGAAAGATTACATATTAAAAAATAAGTCGCAATGTTTATTTTGATTTCAAAATTTATTTAATTTAATATCCGTGAGCAGTTTCGCTCATCGTGACCATTATCAACTGAATCTGATATGAATTCACAATGCTCACGATGAGCGAAACCACTAATGATCATTATTTTATACTATAAAATTGTAGAAATAGTAGCATAGTAATATATGTAATAGAGATTACATTGAATAAAGATATTTTAGCTTACTATAGATATAAATATATATTATGATTATTTTTTTCGGATAGTAAACATTAAGAAGAACAAATATAAACATGGTTACAAATTTGGTCGCTAGGGTTCTGCGTTAGATGATACATATCAATTTTGGAATGTTAATACTTTTATGTAATTGAATATGTTTTATAATTACGTTTATAAAATATGTTCTTATAATAAAAACTACGGAAAGTTTTTGAGCCGTGCAGCATATTTTTCGTTTTATCTACCCAAAGGTAATTTTAAAATGCTATTATATTTAGTCGGTTAGTTCTATGTTTTAAAGCTTCGCGTCATTTACCTTTATTATATACGGTGCTGTTAAGCTTTTTCCGATCAAGCGAACTCTAGCGAGAACGCTGTGTTTTTCTAATCCTGAGATAACATTAGGTGATCGAATTTTTCCGCGAGTGTACTTATTGTGTCGTTATTAGTAGACATGAATATTTTTCGACAGTTTATTTTCTTATAAAACTGTGGATGCAATATAGTTTTCGTCTGCGACTGGGTTTGTTCAACTGAAATCAGATGTATATATAATTCGTCTCGTGAGTTTAAATATATAATGTAAAACGGTTGATACTTTCTTTATCTTTTTGTATTTTTAAAATGTCTTCTATGATAGTATGAATCATTCGTGATTTCCTAATAAAGTTCCCTAATTTTTAATAAAACGAAAATAGTTGCATAGAACTAAGACAATACAAATAATAGCAATCGCTTTTGCTTTGCTTATGCTGTGTAAATATTCATTGGGATGATTATTTTTCTGTCTAGAAAACCATGTCGTAATATAAATCGTTGTAATTGCAATACCAGTATAGATATGTCATTTCATTCATAATAGAAACTTTCCCATCAGATGTAATATTTAGAGACCATAAATTTAAGCCATATTGTGTTTTTATATCTAGCAAAATGCTTAAATATTCATGTAATAATTCTAAACATTTTCAAAAATATAAAAAAGTATTGCAAACTTACTTTCTTCGTTTTTTTTTTTTGAAAGGAATATTTTTTTATGTCTAACTTTGATAATGGCGTCAATTTTTTCACAGCCTTTTTCTCAATGCATTATAAGTTAGGCTACACAAAATATATGTAAAAAAAAACAGAGCTATTTAAGGTATTTCAGCTCGGGACTCTTTGACTAGTAAGCGGACAAAATAAATTCAATTATGTAAGTTTATAGTAAGCTTTTCGCAATAAAAAAGCTTTTGACTACTTACACACTACTGGTTCACACCGATAAGCCAAGTAATATAGTTTGGAATACAGGTGAGACCGGATTAGGATTTTTAGCCGAACATTTTATTTTATCCAGAAACAGTCCAACAGCGCATGATTTGCGGCCTAAAATTTTTACATTCAAATTGATGCTAAAATCCAAATTGAAAAAGCTTTCGAAATGATATTTGGACCGTAAAAAAGTAAATAAATTATTTCCATGTTAAAAAGATGATAAAATAATTATTAGAAGACAACAGCATATTATTACTTAATCTTTCGATTACTTATTTCTTATAATATGCAATATGTTATAAATTAAATGAATTTATATACAGAAAAATCTATATCATACTTATAATAGAAACACTTTTTGAATAGATGCAATTAATTTACAATGAATACTAAAAATCATTGCTTAAAACGAAATTTTATATTTATAAAAAGTTGTTATGAACTGTTGTACATGATATACAATATATATTAAACGTTTTAAGATTATTAGAAAATCGGTTTTTTTAAATTCTGGTTTTTCTTTTTAAGTTTCATTTTAATATGCCTTTCTTTCTCTTAAGAAAGTATCAAACAACCATTTAAAAAATATATAAAAAAAAAATACTTACTGTATTACGGGTATAAAATTTTGTTTCCAACTTTTCCAAAATATTTATTTCTCGTTGGTTGTATTCTACCTAATTGGGAATAAACATTTAAAACTCGGTAAATATGTGTATCTGATAATACACGCGAAACCTTTTAAAAAATTCCTGTTTTTTTTTTAAACCTTTTTAGATCTGTCATAACGATAACATTTAACGATGAATGAAAAAAAATATTCAGCATTTTTCCTTCTCAACACGGCCATTAAATTTTTTGGCACTGAATATTTTTGATTTGTATAATTCGCGAAAAGAGTCGAATTTCATAGACAGATTTTATTTAAAATTAGCGTGTTATCGTGAATACTGCCTGCTAAAAACAAGTATATTTTATGTTTTTGATTACAAGTCTGAATTTAACACATAATATACTTTTACATGATATTTGAAATTGGTTTTTATACAAGGAAATTGTATGATAAAAGCAACCCAAACAAAGGTTTTCTCATTTACATCAACTTTATACTTTCGGTTAGATTGATACCTGAAAACTTCAATGCAAAAACTTTGGAATGATATGTGGATCAGGGTTCACTCTAGTTAGTATCGAAAACATTTTCAAGCAATATTTCAATAAAATTTTAATTTTAGTATAATATTATAAAATATTCGATTCAATTGAAATAAAAATATCAGCAGTAATCAAGACAAAGGATATAAATTTTTATAACGGTAACCAATTTCTATTTCGTTTCATTGTATAAATCAATTTTAATACAATATGAAACCACTCCAACTGAGTAAGTATTCTTCAGTAGATAACGATAAACGCTTTCTGATCAAAATTGTATCGGTCACACAAAAAAAAAATCTTTATACATTTCGCTAACAAATAAAAAAAAGCCTCGGAGACTTGCAAATAGTACGCACCACTAATTTGCCACGTAGGTATTTTAATCAATATTTTACGTTTTTGTAATAACTGGAATGTTAATAAACAACATTAAATAATATGTTAATTCTCTTTAAATTGATTTTGAAAAAGATGATCTAGATCAAATCATTTACTCGTGCAACGATTGTAAAACGTTTAAGCTGAAGTTTTTTTAAATGTATGCTGCGCGTCCAGTATACTTCCACATAAATCGAGCTTAGTCAAACACAGAAGCTCTACCATTTGTAAAAGGAAATCAAAGTCATTCCAACAGGCTTCCTGCATCCAACATTTCCGCTTTGAATATTCGCTTCATAATAGGGAAAACCAATGAAAACCAGGTTATTTAAAAAAAATTAATCAGGTCAAAGCAAGAATTTTAAAAAGTTGATCGATAATAACACAGATATTGATTGCTTCGTTCAATTTGGTACTGAAGTAATTTTTCAATCGAATATTAAACAAATTTTGTTGAATTCATTATAAATTGCATCCTGTTTACTTTTTACTAATACAATTTTAATTTATTCAACTATGAGCATTTTGAATTATACAATAAATGATGATAAATATTTTTCTTCAATGAAACGAAAATATCATTCCATTATCATTGAAATAGCAACTAAATTCCATTCTAAATAATAAAATTATAAACTTATTTTTAATCATATATTCAATATTACACTTTAGCAAAAATGTGGTTCTTTCAAAATTTATATCATTTTTCAATGGTTTAATATGCACATTTTAATGAATAGTGTTTTTAATATAATTGAATAATTTTGAATTATTACATTTTTTAATTAAAATCAATATAACAATTTTAACATTTCAAATCAGTCATAATTAGAAAATTAATTTTTTATTGTTGTATGACTGTTTTCATTTACATATTCGTCAAATCAATAATAAAAATTCGTCATCATTCCCGACAATTATATTAACAAAAGAACTTGTTTTTTTTTACAAATAGGTGATGTTAAAATTTGTTTTAAATTAAAATATGTTTTTAAATAGTTTTCAATTAATTCACAAAAAAATTCTAAAAAACGAAAATCAGGTAATTATCTCAATACGACATCCTGCAACCAAATGATTGATTAGAAAATAAATACTAAAAAAGCAAAAAATAAATGTGATCATAAAGAACACGGTGAAAAAATAGCAACGTATTTTAGTTCTACAAAATTATTTTTAACAAATATAGTTTATAGCTATTTCGGCTCACGCCATCGTCAGAACTATCATCATAATCATGTGATCATAAAGCTTCATTTATTTTCAAATCAGTATTAATTATGACATCTTGCCTGTGCGCCTTAAAATATTTGTCAACAAAAAACGTATGTGTAACTTTATATATGTACATCACGGCATTTCATTATTTATAGTTACGATACAAATAAAAAAGGAATCGTTAGTTATGTTTTCCATCACCAAAGAAAATCATGAATGGAATTAAACAAAATAAAATATTGCAAACGATTGGTTCGGTTTTTTTGTGCCCATAAAGGTTATTAATGTAATTCAAACGTATCGCTTTTTCCAAAACTAAATGATAAATAAATAAGATAAAATTATGTCACAGAAATTGCTTAAGAGAGACCTGATTTATGAAATGAGATTTATGATTTTATTGAAAGACTTCAAAATTTAGCCACGTGAAACAATCGATTAGTATTAATTTTGTAACACAACTAATAAAAAGTGTTAATAATTAATTACTTTCTGTATATTGGATTATCAAAATACTTTTTATGTTTCGGGATGTAATCATTTTCATTTTGCAACTGAATTTCAACAACCTAACATAAGCTGTCTAGTAATATCAACTTTCTTTTGTTTTCAAGAATTATTCTTCTAATTAGTATCATGGTTTCATTTATCTAATTTTGTTTCGTTATTTAATACAGTAAGAAACACAAGTTTAAGACAGTATAAAACAAGTGGAATCGTTCAGCACGCAAGAATACTTAAGTTGTCTAAAAAAATGTTATTTAATAACCAGTTATTTAACAAAAGATTCTAGCTAGCCACAACAATTTAAAACACGCATTTACATTCAAAGATTTTAAACATCAACAAATTTTTAAATTATTTTGCGTAATTCCACAGAAGGGTAAAATGCCCGAGATATTGGACTGTGGGAGAAAGGAATCTATAGCAAAGAATATTTTAAACGATTATTAAGAGCTTAGGTTTGACCCTTGAAGTAGCATATTTTGTAATTTAAATTTCGTAACCATTTAAACCCTTTAAGGAATTTATGTTATTTTATTTGACTGAAGTAGGTAATTGACGACTTTTTTTGATTAAAATGCTTGTGATATCGGTAAATAAACAAAATTTACCAAGTAGAAATCAAATATTAATAAACTCTCGAGCTCAGGTCGTATTTTAAATTATTAAGTGTTTTTTTTGTATGATGTTATTTATACAAACATAAAATAACATAAATTAAAACCATTTTATAAAGAAAAGTGCATGGTTAATGATAACATATTCTTTTGACTACCCTATATATTTTCTTAAAAATAGAGGTCAAGTACGGAACTGTCAGTAACAAGTTTCGACAATTCACTTTAATTTACCAATTGACTTACTTTTATATTTTTTTGCCAGTGATTTTTTATACCACCAGAAACAGTCTAAATTTAAATAAACACAACGCAAAAGAATTCACTGAACGGTTCAGTTAATTTAATACAAAACATAATAGAGCCTCGATTTGATATTGAGAGAAAGAATGAGTAAGACCCTATACAAAAACAGTTCGCAAGAAAAGCAAATTTAATCGAAGGAGCTTTACAAGAAATTTTGATGTTCCATCAAATTTTATCTTCTTATTTATCAGTTTTGTTTTGTATATGATATTGTTGCCAGTTTGGCTGTGTCCTTTCCTTTTGTCTGAGAAAGTATTTTTTTTAATACTAAACAACTTCTGCCAACACAGTTCATAAAAAATTTTAACCGTCGAAAAAATACCACCGAAAATATGTAAAGTATCTGCAAATCGAACAAAAAAACTTATTCTTATTTTACATAATTATCGCTGAAATGAAATATTTATCAGACGACGGTTCCCAATCGGTCGTTTTATTCGTTTGCCGAGCTCACGGTCGCAATCCCCGGCATGCATTTATAGTGTCTTATTATTTTTTAATCGATTTATTTATTTTTTGTTTGAAGGCTTTAGATATATGTTTGTGATTTCTTTATTCCATACGGCTACTTAAATCCTCGAAACGCGTCAAAGCAAATGTGGTTAGTTAACCAATAGTCGTGACCCAGTGTCATCCTTTCAGCGGTTGTGTGACAAGTGAAACTAATTCTAGTACGAAAACTTCTACCTACATAAGCTTCATTACGATTCCACTGTATCTAAATTAAAAATAAATCCTCATAAAAAACATTCAAAAATATATATTAATGTATATAAGGTCCTCATTATAGAGATTCTGAATGGAAACAATCGACTTAGTAAAATTTTATAACTCTCTTTTTTTTCAAAGACAATAAATAATGATGTAAAGGGTAGAGCTAAAATATGTTTTTTGATTACACCCCATTAGTTCAGAATTCGATGGGTGAAATGGAAATTTTGAGCGTTACAAATATTTATTTCACGCTATTCTAATTTAATATCTTAGTTTTGGAAGCCTAATTATGCTTAATTATGAATAAGTCAAAATAATTCACGAATATGGGTATATGACTTGGTGTTTTTCTAAAATTAGGTTACCTTATCAACATTTAAATTCAGAAACCATGTTGATTGCGTGTTGAATAAAAATGCAGCATAATGTCCACTGACTGAAATAATATTAATAAACAGCAATTTTTAATGCATTTCATGTGAAATTCTAAGCAACGAAATCATTTTAAATAATAAAATCAAATTAAGATTCATTTAATATAAAAAATACTTTCAAAAAAATTTGGTTTCATCATACAATAGTATTAAGCATTATGATTTTGACTTTTCCAGTCTATATAAAATATTACAGCATGTTTTTTGCGTTGCTTTATTACAACATACTGCAAACTAAAGGATTTTGATTTCATCATTTTTTTTACGACACGAAGTGCACATTTAGTCTAAACTCAAATATTATAATCATTTAAATGTAAAAAATCAATTGGGCATGTTTCCGTAAAAGAAACCATAAAATAAATTGTCTACTTATACAAGACTAAAATATGGATAACTTTTTAACTTAAAATGAATCTGTTTATCTAATTTCGAATTTATTCTTTGTGGTTAATACTGCAATATTTATTTACAAATTCAATATTTTCTTGACCGCTTAATCTTGAATGTTTACACTATGTAAGTAAATCTTCATATGTGATTTTTTAATTACTATCGATATTATTTTATCGCAGTTTCTCTATAACTGTGTTAAAGCATCTAATGCTTACTGAAATTAGGAATTGAAAGATCTTTGCCTCGGGCAGTGGTAGGGTATTAGTTGAAAAAACAATCATTGAAAATACGATTTTCACACAACTTTTCCGAAATGTCAGGTCAAGTTAACGTAACTTGCTCAGTGACATTAGCTTTGACTAAAGCATTCCTATTGCGGAGATTTGAAACGCCGGAAGGTAGCGCATCCCTTATCATTCAAAGTGTTTCGAAGTCCCAAATTGTTTAAGCTCCTTTCAAACGTACATTTCGTTAAATTGCAGTGACGTGTTCATTGCCGGAACGCTATCTCCGGCACAGTAAAAATGCTTTTAAATGATGCCATTAAAATTTTTAAAAGAAAATTCTTTTTATTACAGCGCACTTCCTTTATCAACATTTTCTTAATACCGTGATAACTGAAGTATTCAATGCAGTATAATAACAAGTAATGCTCGGAGGAAATTTTTATTGCACGATTTATGGATATGTAACACGAAACCATATTATATATGATCAGAATGGCTTATTTTTATCTTTATTTTTAACTGATAGTCTAAAAGAATTGGCACACCTATTTATATTTAACCAAAAAAAATAAGAAAAAAGTCTTTCTTACCAAGCTTGAATTTCTCTGTTAAAAATAATTTTTCGATAGATATTCAGTTAAGATCTTTTTACTTAACATACGTGCGTTCAAAGACCTTTCAAGAAGAGACTAGACAATTCAATTAGGGCATGATGCTTAATTGAAATACCTGATCAATTATTATCACGATTGGAAAAGTTTTTAAAGGTTCATTTTTAAATTACTCTTTTGTGTGTTTATTTCTTACTGTATTTCTACTCGACCCATTTAAAACGAATATATTGTCATGATAAGTATAAATTAATAATTTGAATATCATATTTTTTTTTGTATTCTGTGTTAGCTGTGCAATATTATAAAGGTGTGGAAGTATTTTTTGACTGAAAGATAACGCTTGTACCATATTATGAATGTTGTTTAATTATATTTATAAAGTTCAAAAGCTTTTGTTTTACCCATAATGTTGGTGCCCTTGAATTCGAATCTTTTCATCATAATGAAGGTTTACTTTTACGCTGAATAGCCAAATTTTGTTTGACATGTTAATTAAGTTTAAATCACGAACAGTAGCTTAGATACTGGGGATGAACAATATAATGAATCCCCATTTATTCAAAATTGACCATTCGTTCTATCGTTATACGTTTTAATCCTTAAAACTGGCGAGAATTTTTAATTAACTATTTTTTGTTCACTTGTTATTTAGGCTTGCGTTTTTTGCTGATATTAAACAATTATTATTCATAGTAAATTATTATTTTTATTAAAAAATAAAAACAAAATCAACCGGATTTTTTCAACATATATTTTATCTATTTGTATTTTTAATTCATATAAAAATAATCAGATTAAGATATAAAAAAAAATATGTTTTACGCAAATAAGCCTATATTACGATTCAATTGACAAAATCAACACTTTTATTAACTTTTTGAAAAAATAAATTATTGTTTATTTAGGTTGGTAAAAATCGGTTAATAGCGAATATTTGAATGATATAAAATAATGGCATAATTTTTATTTCAAAATAAATTCTTTTGATATGAAAATATCTCAAATAACAATATTTACAATTTTTCATTGATTTTAGATGTGTTAAGAGGTATGAGATACATGTTTTTATTGTGTGTTAATTGGTAAGTAAATTCTTCTTATGTGTTCCATGACAAAATTCCCCTAAATGAAATGTAGCCCAATTAGCAGCAACAATTTTTCAAGTTTTGTATCGGTCTCGCTTAATAAATTTTATATGTAAAATATGCACGAGCCGGAATTTGATAAAACCCAACATAATAAACCCAAGACTCAAAACGAAATTTGGTAACCCAACATGAACCAATGTTTTTATTTATCGATATAAAATTAAAAGGATTTTGTCTTTGTCCAGAAAATATATTTCAGTATGTACAACAAATGTAAGATTTTTTATTATATTTTCATTGATTGAAACATTACTCTCTGAATTCAAATTTTCATAAAAAGCATTATTAATACATCGCTAAATGATTTCGGCAATTTTAAGCATATTTTCGGGACAAATGCTATATTAAACACATTCCAATTTATTTAACAAAGTGAAAACTCATTTTCTCGAGTCCATTTTATTTTTTAATAATGTTTTTTTTATTCAAAAAGCTGTCAACCATCCACACCTAATAACGAGCAAGTACTGAATAATATTCACATTTCATTTTCGTGCGAACGAATCATTTCAAATAGAACAATAAAACATATCGGAATATGGACATTATTGTTTCAGATTTAACTTTTCAAGGTCGGAAAATTTTATGAGCTTTTCAACTTCGTGTTCCAGAAATTTGATAATGCCATACAGCTCTCAAAAAAGAATAGAATATTAAAGTTATTCAATTTATACTATGAACAATATTGTCAAATAATAAACATAATCTAAATTACTTTACTTATAAGCTGAATTGTTTCAACCCACCCATAGCCTGCCAATAGATAAGCGCTGGTAGACTTTTAGTAAATGACCATTTATATATTCAAATAAACGTAACGTTGCTTAACGGTAAAATGGTAAATCTTTATAAACATTGCTTTAATTTGGAAAGAATGTTTCAAGAAAGAAATTATCAAATTTTTACAGTAACCAACAATAAAACACTTACATTGATGTGCATAAAATGATGCCGAAAATACATCATGAATACAAGTATCATTTCAGTTTGATAAATTAATTTAGTAAAATAAAAAAGCTTCTCTTCCGTTTGGCAAACGCAACCTTTCCGAAACACGCACGCATGTAGAAACTAGGAAATAAAAAGAACCAGTACTGATTTTGAATTGGGTACTTTAATAAACAGGTTTTACATGTTACATGGAAATAGTAGACCTACTTACTAGCCACTTTGTGGAGTGTTAACAACGCCTGTGAAACATAGTTATATTCTAATCAAAATGATCACGTAAGCTATGTTCCGGAAACCCTCAACCAACAATTCTGTAACCTTAATACGATAATCACTTTTAAGGTGTTAACTGTCACTTCTTGATGGAAAGGCATTATATTTTAAATAATAAAAACACATTTTTTTTTAGTACTTATTTCCACAATATATTTTTTGATCAGGACCGGTTTCGCTCATCGCGAGCATTATCAACTGATGCTGGAAACCGGTCCTGATCAAAAAATATATTGCGGAAATATGTACTAAAGAAAAAAAAATGTGTTTTTATTATTTAAAAAAAAAACTTAATACGATAATTAAAATAAAGCTAATAAGTTGCTAATTGATTGATGAATACCTTTACTCTTGTTATCTGCTAACTCTACCTTTATACAGCCCATTTCAAGTAAGCTGTTTTCATAGCTTATTTTGTGTTGAGCCGTATGGAATTCGTATGCGATCTTTTTACCATATAATCATACAAACCGCTTAGTTTTTCAGCTAAACAAACTAATGACATGATTGTTTATGATTTTAATACTTAAAATTCTTTTTGTCTTATTTGTATTATTATTAACTTGCTCTTACTGGCATCTGTCAGTAACAATTTCACGGTTAATTAATTCATAGGTAGAGAAACATCCATTACAAATATGTACGACGCACACGAGTGGAAAATCAAAGATAATTATAACAGTGCATGCCTCTCTATTACCCTTTGGTTAATCAGTATTCATTTAAGATGGTTTATTTCAGGAGTGAAAACTCTTATCAATAACTATTATTGTAAAACTAATTCACTCGAGTACATCGTAATATAATATTATAGGTTTTATACAATTTTTTAAAAATGAAATTTATACCTTTTCATGGACTATATTTTACAATATAACACCAATTGTCACATTTCTACTTTACAAACTGGGGTGGCTTAGCAACAGTTCGTAAAAAGATGATACAATGTTATTCTTTCTCAAATACGTTTAGAGCAAGTATATAAATGGTTCCATGAAAAAGAAGTAAAAAAAATATATATCAGGGTGTTGTTAAATGCATGCAGAAAAGAGAGAGATCTCCATGTCAATCCAACCTTCTATTGCGTCAATTGGTCAAACTAATTTTGTAGCGAATAATGCAAATAATTCAATTAAAAAAGTGATGTCGCACGGAGAGCGAGTAAATTTATATACTACAGAAGTTTTTCGCTAACTCAAATTGATTATTTTCTGCAGGCTTGCGAAATTGCATGCTACAAACACTTACTTCGAAGACACTTTCAATTGCGAAAAATTATAATGAATTAATGGATGAAAAAGCAGACCAATTAATGGGTGGAAGAAGGAGGGCAGAGGAAGAATATATAATTATAACGTGACGGGTTATTAATATAATTTCCTAGAATTCAGCAATATCAAGTCAAAATTTTCGGCTCTTGTTCAAATAAATATATTTTTTAACATAACCTATCCGTTCAGAGTGTTACTAAATGTGTCACGTGTCAATTTATGAAACGATATCAATTAAGTTTCGCGAGTATCAATCTTCATGAATTTAATTAGTTTTAGACATACTGCACTTAAATTTAGAATTGACAATTAACACATTAGTCAGATTAGTCAGTTATTTTGTGAATGGAAAAATAAAGGTTTTTAGTTTCATATAAATAAAAAATAAATAAAAAATCGCATATTTTAATTTCAATAGTGTTTGTAACTTATTTATTGCGGAAGCTTTTTGTTTTCAATTTTTTGTGTGACATATTAATGTCGAAGAAAAATGTTTTCAATAATATTTTGTTACCAGAAAATAATATCGATAGTTTTATATTCCACTTGGTTTGCTACTAGGCGTGACGAGTGTTTTGCATCTTTGTTAAGCACCATAAAATTAAAAATTAATAAGATATACTATACATGACAAAGAAACAAGCGATGGAAAATAAAAAGTTATAAATTTCTAGAAAATGATGAAATTTTCTATTTTTTTTTTATTACTTAAGTAAAATAAAGTAGCTCAAATATGTTTTTCAGATAAACATCTCGTGCGTTTCTCATTATCATAAAAACGTTGATAAATAAAACAAGGCAATCAATAATATTTTCATTTATATTAAAAAAAAAAAAAAATTCTAAGATACTCTAACGACTCGTAAGTGAGATGCAATGGCATAATTAAAATACCAAAAAAATGCCGAAAAAAGATATTTATTTTTGAGAATAATAATCTATTATATTAGATAATTTTTATTGAAAAGATTTTCATGCAAAAAAACTACTTTTTTGGTTTATTGATTGAATTGTCATTTACTGGCTAGTTCTGACGAAGAAATGAGCCGAAATAGCTATCAACTATATCTCATAAAAGTTTTTATAACTAAAATACATTGTTATTTTTTCACCGTGTTACTTTGATGTTAATTTGTGAGTGTCAAAAAATGCTGCATATAGCAAAAATAAATAGAATATTATTACGTCACATTACTTATATAGTATATAATATTATATATGTATATATATATATGTGTTCATATAAAAAAAACTTTAAGGATATTTTTACATATGTGTAATAGACTGTAATTTATTGATTGAATTGGCATTCACTTGGTAGAACTCCATTATAACACGGTGAAAAAATAGCAATGTATTTTAGTTCTACAAAATTATTTTAACTAATATAGTTGATACTGTAATTTTTTATTTTGGTAAAGATTCCTGCTAATTGTTTTATATAGAAAAATTGTTACGGAGTAAAATGTTAAAAATGTTTCTTTCTTTATCCATTTAAGAAAAACCTTATTTTCTACGGAGCTGGTAATTGAAGAAAATATAAACTCGCTTATCGGCACTGTCACTTAAAGCGGAATGTTTTCATTCTGAATTTAAATCTTTAAGGAAAACTTTCAAACGAAAATGACATTTCAAAATAATTTCGGAACAATTTTCAATATCAGTTTCGACCAATTCAATTTGAATATCAAGAAAGTTTTACTGAATGATACTTAAACAACACAAATAAGAAAAATGTTTTTGACTTAATAAAACTAATTAAAAATTCTGCATTTACTTAAAATAAAAGGTTTTTGTTGTTTTGTGAATTGATTAAAGCAATCAAATACGAGATACTTTCCATCTTAAATTTTTTAACTCCGTAAATTCACAAAATAATTGGAGAATTATACTACATATTTAAATTAAGATATCTTATATAAAATTCAATAAAAAAGAGAATAATGGTTTTGTGATAAATCCTTTCGCAATTGAATGAGCAGATCACAAGAAAAATCTTGTAACTACAATTTAAAAAGAATATAATTAGAATCCGTGTATTTTATTTAACTTAAATTATATAAATTTGTGCTCTAGTCTTAAAAAAATGGTTTCAAAATGCTTATAAATATTTACTTTGTGTAAATTATTTTTTCTGAGTAAATTTATTTTTTTCGATATGTATGATTTTTAAATCATTGCCAAAAGCTAAAATAACGATTCTGGGTATCTCATACGAAAAAGTCACATATCTCTTAATTTTAATGCTCATTTCAGACACTATTTTCTTCTGAGAACAGGCTAAATTATTTGATCGAACATTTCCTAGAAGAAACAAGGCACATGGATTATTGTCTTTTATCGCTGATCCCAATAAAACGTTGACAAATTGTTTCATATGCTACGGCAAAAAACCGTTATTATTTGACGCCTCGTAAACTCTTTCCCGATTTCTTAATACTTCAACATAAATCTATCCCTTTTTATACTTAGTCAATTCAGAAAATAATGATATTTTACAATAAAACAATAGTAATTATAATAAAATTTATCGTTTTAACATAAAATATAGCAAGTATATCTATAAAATAATTTTAATTGCGCTAGGTTGACATTCATTTGAAGACATGTATTACTTTCACTTATGACTCGATCGATCAATACTTTATCAATCGTGAAATATCACAATAACTGTATATTGACGACGGTAATAAGACACGAAAAATCCTGAAAAGTATGCGGAATTCATAAAACCTGAATAATTATCCTATCATTTAATTAAAAAAATTAAAAAAATATTTCACTCTGCAGTATGAGACCTATTTGTCATCAAGTATATTTATTACATAAATAAAAAAGCTCTTTTTTCAGCGGTAAGATAAAAAAAAACTGCAAAGTAATACATCTTACAAATTTTCTGAGAAGCATATCTGTGGTGAGTGAACGTTTTCATAAACCTATTTTTTGTAGGAAAAATCTACACCCTTTTACAGAACCTATTCGAAGAAGGGCGTCAAGGTTAAAAGAAAATGGAAATATCTTATTACAAAAAGTAAAATGAAAACTATGTAATGCAGTAAAATAATATTTGCACACAAAAAATGACGTGCCATCATTTTACGACAACCGTGAATTTTTTTTTATCGCAACTTGGTTATAGCACAAATAGGTCTTCAATATTTTTTATTTTTTCAACAAGAAAAACATATTGTAATGATCAGGGACAATTTCGTGCATCACGAGCATTCTAAACTGAATCAACTCGATCGGTTAATACTTCTCGCGATGAACGAAACCAGTCCTGCTCATAAATATATTGTGGAAATAGTACCAAAAAGGTTTTTTCTATTATTCAAAATATAATGCCTTCCCACCAAGAAGAGACACTTTACACGCGTAATATTTCTTCAATATTTACTTTCTAAGTTAAATCGACCCTGTAGTCGATTGGTTAATCGTTATATTTGACGAGACTAGAGAGACGGAGACTAATAACTGTATTATTTTATACTAATTAATCTTTTCGATAAAGAGATATTACCCATACTTATAAAAACCAGTGTAGTTTAATAATTACTATCAATATACTCCTGCAACTAGTTTGAAAAAAAATCATACGTTGATAATGTTCAGGTTTTACACATTATTATATTTCAAATGAAATGTCAGTAATAGTATAACAATTTATGTCAAGGAACGTTGGTATTGATTAATTTGTTGGTATACATTGATTTATTGTTTGTATAGATATATGTGTGGCAGGACTTAATCGTCTTTATTTTAATTACTATTTTCAGCATGCATAAAAAATTATATATATTTGTATATATATATCAAATTGAAACCTACTTATGGATTCATATACTATTCATTACTTTCTCTGAACCAAGGTTTTCTTTTATTCATACAAAATAACCAATATTTAAATCGACTGAAAGGCGCTATAAATTTCAATTATTTAATTTTGTAGCACTTAAATATACGAAAGCATAACAAAAAACACCATATTTTAGCTCTGATAGGTTATATCAGAATATACTTATGTACTTTTACGGCAATAAATTTTCTTTTATATGATATCTTTTTGAATATTTTCAAATCCAAAAAAGTTCTCTATGCCAAGATGCTTTATATTCAACAGGTTCATTTTTTGTATAATATTTCATTTTTCCGGAGAACTATATATCAATGATATTTTTTTCAAATGTTTTACACATTCTTACACATTGTCACATAGTTTATTTTCAGCTCGAAATATGGAAAGTTTATTCTGTGATCGTATGAGGGTTCAGCTTTTACTTAAATCTCAGCAAAAAATAGTTACCATTTTTTTTAATAAACAAGGACTTTTTCATTGATAAAACTGAATTCTTAGCTATGAGTTTCAAAACAGTCGACATAAATAATTGTGTGGAATTTTAATTCCATAAATATCTACATCCATCACGTAATCTTCTCTTTTAACGCGGCAGAATAAATTTCAAAAGAATTTCAATTAAAATAGTATTGACTAAGAATAAAATTATTAGTTTATTGATTGAATTGGCATTCACTTGGTAGAACTCCATTATAACACGGTGAAAAAATAGCAATGTATTTTAGTTCTACAAAATTATTTTAACAAATATAGTTGATACTGTAATTTTTTATTGATATATTTTATTGATTATACACAATGACACTAAATTTTCAAAATTCAAAAAAAAATAACAAGCTAGGCGGTTGGAAAAGGAGAGAGGAGATGTTGTGTACCTTTTCTGCACAGCTATATATAGATAAGCAAATGTTAGTTTAAGCATAGTTCTGACGATGGCGTGAGCCGAAATAGCTATCAACTATATTTGTTAAAAATAATTTTGTAGAACTAGAATACATTGCTATTTTTTCACCGTGTTAAAATTATTAGTATTAATTAATATAATTAAAGTATTATTTTTTCGAGAGATCTGGAAAATATATCGCAAAAATCCATAAAATATTTTTAAATTGCGAGGTACTAATTTATTGAATGTTCCTCTATTTGATGACCCACCGTTTAATTAATATGTCAACACCAGTCCGCTACTCAAACTAATAGTCCATACAAAACATGATATAGCATTATTATACCAATAACACAACGCGCGTTGGAAAAATGTATAATGAAGAATTTTTGTTGTTATTTAACGCAATGTGCAGTTATTTCTCTTTCAGAAAAATGTATACAGATTTTTTTCACGGAACAGCACAATAGTAAAAAAACATTAGACTTAAAGACTTTTAGAATTAAAAAAATGTCTCCGGTCTTGATAAAAAAGACGCAGTATTTTAAGATAAATAAGAAAATAAAGTGGTAAGTTAGTTTCAAGGGTTGAATATTGAAAAGCTAGATCGCCTGCAGATAATGTAAATACTAACTATTTTCAAAGAAACTATATTTTCAACAGTCTCAAGTAAGTTTCTGAGGTGAATAAATACTAACAAACTCCCAGATATACCTAAAAAGCGAATGGTTTGTCGTTAGATGCATTTCCAAGAAATAAACATTCAATATCTACGACTTTTTCAATGCATCTTAGGACTTTGTAGGGGTTTTTGTAAGCATTATTCATATTTTATTTTTAATATGGATGCACTTCATTCAGATTTTCTGTTTACTTTGCTTAAAATTTTTTGGTCAATTCAATATTATTTAATGTTCGTATAATATATATTTCAAAGAATTATGTGCAATTAACATATGCTCCTTAAGAAATTTCGTTTACGTTTATTGACGATTCAATTTACATCTTTTCCCCGTTGAACTGATCGTCAACGTTTTAGTTGTCACTCTAAAATTATATGTTAGATATAAGATTGTCGTGTCGAGTAATATTTAACCTTGTGTGATGTTATCAAAACAAAAATTAAAACTTCTATAGTGTATTTTGTTCAAATTGTATAATTTCCCTTACTTTCGATACTTTCACGATCTTTACCTACAAATTTAGTTTTTTTTTTATTAAAAACTTATAGTAATAATCACTACTACCAAAATATTGGCGGGCAATCGTAATTGAATAATCTAATAAGTGGGTGATTATGAATTTGTTTATTGATTTGAAAACATATATATGTCTTCTAAAAAAAATAATTACATTTTCAAAAAGATCAGCAAAATTTTTATTAGTCTACCTAAAAGTTTCACGCAAGACTTCGTGCATAAATTGGTTACCATTAAAAATGAATGCAAAAATCTTTTAATGGAATATGACATGAATATATAGGTCATTAAAATTAATATAAAAAAGTTTTGTTACTTTTAAAATTCAACTTACATTCTTAGCAATCAGTTTCAGCATATTCTCAGTCTCCCCTTGTTATATCCCTTAAATGAGATTAGTTCAATGAGTCGACAACCTCATAAATTAAATTTCTATAAAACGTCACTTGATGTTTAATTCCCACCGTTACCCACTTTTTTTAAATAAGTATCTATTTCTATAATTACCCAATTGAATTTTAAAGATAGTTGATTGTTATTTGTTGCAGAATCCTTTCATCAAAGACTCATTAACATTGCCTTACATTACGTTACATTACGTAAATAAAAAAATTCTAAGGCATTTGAATGTCATTATTATTGAATTAATAGTACTGAAAGTTATTTGAAAGTTTGTTTGAATCCTAGCCTTAGAATCTGTGTTTTTCCTTTATAATTAACTTCCATGGTAGATAAGCTATGCTACTAGATATTGCGAGTCAGTTATGTTGCATCCATGAGATATACATAAAAATACCGAAAGGCAAAACTCATTTGTGAAAAAATATATCATCGTAGAAAGTTTCAACGATTTAAATTTACCAATTATCTGTTTTAAGCTTCATTAAAAATCAATATGACCAGAAAAATAATTACACGATTGCTCTGATAACATTACAGTAAATATATGAAAGTTCAAAATCACTGCATGTGCTATTCAAATTATTACATTTATCTTTATATATATATTATAAATTCATTTAAAAGTAGTGTGATTAATAACCAAGCAACTTTTTCCTTAATTTTAAATGATCTAAATTCAATAATCGTTAATAAATAGGCTACAAATAGAGGTCGGTTATTCTTTTTCATTCATATTTTATAGAAACAATAATTATGCCCGTCAATAAAAAGGCACTGACGAGTGGCAATAGATATGTAAACCGAAGCCTGAGTAATTAAACAAAAACTAATTTCATAGCGTTTGTCATACAATAAATATTTTTGGAGATAATTAAACTGATTATTGTCAAAGCATACTGTAATGAATTTCGAATTGAAAATACTTAATCAAAATACCAACTTCACAATTACCACAGCATTCTTTACACTCCATGTAATTCGATATAAAATATAAATTGAAAATAAACTTGTTGGCACTATATAAGTAAGAAAATGGCATTAAGGATCTGCGTCAAATAAAAAAAAACAATTATCTTTCAGTAAGCAATATCGAATTTGAAAGTATTATATTTTTTTATATGGAACAAGATTACATTAAATATTTTCGCTGATAATTTTAATTGATATTGTTTGGAAATATCGAAAATATTTTACTAAGCTTATAGCAGTGGGGTTGTCAATGAATTATAAGGTTTTTTTATTCAGTTGCACAGCCTAAGTATCGAATTTTTCAATGGACACTTTCAAATCGGTCTGTCCTTACGTGCATTTTTATGATACAAGAAACGGTTTAATGTAATATATATAAATCTTATTAAATACTCAATCATTTCTGATGTTATAACGTATAACAATACGATAACAAAATAAATTTCGTCCTGTTTGTTATGATATACCATGCATAAATTTTCCAGGTCTGATAATAAACATTTAACAGTTCATATTTCACAGTAACATTTCAATTAAATTTATATTTTTATTCTGATTAACAATAAAAAATCTTCAAAAGTTTATAATTAAAACTTTTACCATTACATTTTAAATGATTTACATAATTTCTCTCCACCAAAGATTTACAAATAGTAAATAGCATTAAATTAATAAATACTGAATTATTTACATTGCAGAGATGAAATGATTCATTTTAATAAGAAAATACAAGTATACACAAAATTTGTATAACAGAAGTAAACATTTTAAAACTTTTATTTACTTATTAGTTGAAGTTAAAATTTACTTTATTTAAGTTAAAATTATATTAGCATTTCTGTGAAAATGTCTTTAGCTTCTCTTCTTGAATCCCGTATTGATCAGTTATAATATTTTAGCAAACATTTGTGATAAACTTTGAAGGCTATTGTTATACTTTGTATTTTCTCAAACTACGTAAACTATCAAAACATCAAAAAAGTATGAAACATAAAACTTTATGTAAAAAATTGATGTTACACAAATTACATTTGTGTGCCACTTATTTTTTAAATTTGTATTGAGCTATTACTCAAGAAAAATAATATTTTAATAAACAGTTGAATTTGATAGAACTGTATATAATTTAAACTAAGCATGCATAAGGCTAAGTAAAAATATGTGCAAATAAAATAAAAGAATAAAAATGTTTTTTATTCAATGAAAGAAAAAGTCAATTTTATTACATTTAATAGAAATTTTTATCAATAAATATTACAGTTATATGTAAAAGTTTACTGAGAATTAAATTACTATGTCCAAAATTTGTATCAAGATTAGCTATTTTTTAAGTAAATATAGACGATATGTTAAAATATGACTAAACCGGTGATTAATTTTAATCGGAGTCGAATTTCAACTGAGGCTTTTTTGAATAGTGAATTTTTTTAATATAATTTCTGCTGAAATAATACGGTCAAAACGACTGACTTTGTCGCTATTCTCTTTATTTAACAGAAAAACAAAGAAAGGTATTTCAAAATATAGCACACGCGCATATACTAACAAATCATTATCAAATATTAGATAATGTCATTTCATAGTACTGTGATGCAAATTAGTTATCTTTCTTAAAAAAATGGGCGCATTTATTTCTTTTGAATCATTGATTTCCAAATTCCTAAATCTAGCCTCGTGATCTTTTTTCTCTTTCTATCGTATTTCAAAGATAGAAGAATGTGTCAAAATTAAATCAAATGGATTCAAATTTATAAAAAAATATATAAAGAATTATATTACAATACAAAACACACAGTCATATGAATTTGAAATAATAAAATAAAACTCACGAATAATTATAACACGAGTACCTCAAAAAGGACATAAAAATAGTGTACATTTTTATAAATATTAAATAAAATTTCTCTAAAAATTCATCGCTTGCAGCCCGACTTTTACTGGCGTTAAGCCTTCGCGTCATTGACTATTTTCATAAAACAACGTTTTATTTAATGATACTTTTTCGAATCGCAATTATTCAAACGAAAAATATGTAGAATATAGAATATTCCATGACCAATATGTTTGACTAATGTCAACTGTGGTATTATATTTCGAATTTATGACGTCATTAATTGCATTTTTATTATGCGAAGCTATTATTTAGCGTCAGGATAAAATTTACTCAGTTATTTTTGTCCCCTTTATGCGATACGATATCCTGGATAACCAAAGTAAATTATTATACAATGGGTTTCGTCATTCGGTTTATGTTCCTTCGTATTTTTGCCTCAAATGGTCAGTGGCCTCTATTTAAGGGTGAACTAATTAAGCGAGTTGACTGTATTATGTCCATTCTTGCTGTATTTTTAAAATATATATTAAAAACAAACTGTATCAAATATAATAATTTCGCGGTTCTACTAGCTCTTTTGTTGCGAAGTATATTTCAGTGAAAATTTCAAATAAAGAATTGCTTATTGAGAATTTATTCTAACAGTAGAGCAGATTGACGTAATTTTGTTTCTAAGCAGCAAAAATGTAAAAATGCAAAAACAACTGAGTGCCAGTCACCAGAATGTTTCGACATATGCATGCATATTTTCTTTTCGTCGCATATTTTTTTGAATCCAAACAATGAATGAAATTGATTTAAGTTTATAGATAGACATATTCTATTGCTTCCCAAAATTATGTTGATCCCTGATTGCACGAGTGGGACGAATGTTTAGAATTCACAAACATCAACCCAATGAAAACTCAATTTATTATACTGTTTGCGCTTTTGAACACACACATGAGCGAAGTAAACAATGTCAACAATGTTTTCCACTCAGCTAGAGCACCAAATTATGATTCAAAAATTTAAATGTTTTTTTTTTAACAGATGTGTATTTAATTTGAATTGTTGAAATAGATGTTTTATCACTAACGAGTTCCAAAAATTCAAATTCGATACTAAAATTCCACCAAGCACCTTTTATTCGATATCATAAATAAGACGGTAATTTGTTAAATATTATTTTTTTAATAAATATCGGGGAAGCAAATACTAGCTTCACTTTTATGTGATTAAATTATGTTTCACAGACTCTCACGTAGTATATTTACGTTTCAAAGTATGCTGTAAAGTAAACTGAATTAATCAAATTAAGCATCAAATTCGTTGATTAGCTGCAACTTACATTGGCTAGTTACAGTGCCAATATTTTTATGCATGACATAATACAAAAAAAACATATTAAATAACAAATTGATGAATACAATATCTCAGCAACAATAAGTTACTGGGGGTTATTTTACACCAGAATAAAGTCGTAAAATAAGCTCATTATATTATACAATAGAATGATTTTGTTATTTCTATTACACGGTGAAAAAATAGCAATGTATTTTAGTTCTACAATTTTTTTAAAAGAAATAGTTGATAGCTATTTCAACTATATCTTTAAAAAAAATTGTAGAACTAAAATACATTGCTATTTTTTCACCGTTTTATAATGAAGTAAATGCCAATTCAATCAATATATTTCTATCACGTTTGCTGCCAGTGTAGATTGCGAGGTCAACTAATGTAGGTTTCTCAATGACAGTTCTTTGCTACTCATTTGCTCATCTTCTCTATTTGAAGATCGGAAGAATATAGTTAAAGCAGATAAATTGGCACCCTCAATTTGTAAGGTAACATGGGTCAACTTATAAAATTCTATGTATTAGGATTCAAACATTTTTTATCTATATTTTAATTTAAAAATGCTAAAAATCTAACATATTACACAATTTTAGTTCTCAGACTTGACAGAGCTGATTTAGAGTTATCAAGAAAAACTGGCTTAATATAATATATAAGCATTTGAGAAAAGATAAAACATTATTACATGTACATTTATACTTGAAATTCAAAATTTTCCAACAAAATATAGGGCATTACTGAAAAATATATGATGCAATTATAAAACAATCATCCTTTACTGTCTACAGTGTTAGTAGTAAGTAGTATTATAATTTAACTTTAGAATGAATGCTCAAATATTTTACGCGTTTTAGAATTGAATAAGTCACACAAAGCGTGACATGTGGGGAAAATTGCTTCTGCTCCGTGAAACCGACATTCATTTTCAATGCTTTACAACAACTTTTGCGCCAATGTCAAGCTTAGTTAGCTTTGCCACAAAACTTTGTTAAGTGAGCTGCAAATGTATCTGCACTTGAAGATACTCGCAATAGACTACTGCTAGTTGATTTACTTATATCTTTATAATCATATTTCTTCTATATATAAGTGTTCTAAAATTTTCAACATAATTTTCAACAACGATGACAATTATTTTATTTTTTTGGTAAACTGAAAAAATATTTGGTCAAATTCAACAAACAATATTAATATAATATAATCATTAGAGACGATTCGAATTTTGATAAGCATTTGCTAAACGTTGGTAGATAGTTAAGCTTAGTCGACGTTCAGCTTTATACATATGCAAAATTATTAATCTTTTTAATATATTATACTTTGTGTAAAATATTCTATAAAATCTTATGCAAATATTGGACTGAAAATATTTACTATTTTTTTTAAGTTTACATAAACGATAGTTACGTGGGGACTTATTTATTTTTTCGAACGGCAATCCCTTTGTTAAATTGTTAAGCTTAATTTGAAATGAACAAGTAAATTTTCTGTTGACTATCATTATCCAGAACGAACCTCCGCAGGCAGTTTTAAAACAACAAAGTTATTGGTTACAAAAACAAGTTTGCAGAAAGCACCATATCGACACTTCAATATTCCACTAGAGGTATGTAGTCTTAGTAGTTGTTGATCATTATTTACTATGAACGTAATATTTGTACGAAACAAAATTGCATAGTGTAATGAAATTTTCACAGACAATAAATTAAAAATATTTCTATAGTAATACACACACGATAAAACAAACACGATTAAGTTTGGAGCATAATAAATTTAATCTGCTAAAGCTTACCTCCTTAAAAATCTCCTTCGAATCATTTTATTCAAAATATCAATGATCAACCGTACTAAGCGGTACACGAGCTTATAAATATTTTTTGTCTCGTGATCTTTTAGTAAAATATTTGTCCTACATAGCAGGTGGCTTGAGTTAAGGTTCTGGCAAAGTAATATAATGTAATGATTTTTCCATTTTGTAAAAGTTTTCTCTTTAGAATTTTAATCTGTACTATTCGATTGCGAGTATGGGATGCTATTTATTGAGTAGTAAGAATTTTAATGGAGTTTATCGTAGACGGTTTTTCAATTTCAAATATTCAGTACATTAGCTATGAATTCAAAATTAAAAATAAGTATGATATGACCCTGTGGAATTAAGAATATCTTTTTAATAATACTTAAGAGAACATTCATTAATTATAAATGCTTGATTGTTTTGTGATCATGTGATAAAAATAAAAATAGACTAGATTATATATGTGTGCTTACTATAAAAAAAATCCGTTGATTTTAGAATAGTAAATTTATCAAAGCAAATATAATCTTCATCTAAACAATATTCATCTAAAGAATTTAACATCTCAACAAAAACGGTTTAAAATAAACTTTAAAGCTCCTTAAGACCTTTACAAATTGACTGATTCTAAATCGAAAATCAACCGTTTGAAGAATTTGTCGTTGACAAAATTAGAAATCATTCGGTTGACAGCTCTGACAAGGATCACAAACATGAAATGAATCTTAATACATCGGCAAAGCTTTTATCATTTATTTTAAGAGAACTCAAAAAGTTTAATTGTTTATCATCAAATAAATCTCGATCACTAATAACAAAATAGGTGGATTTACGAAGCTAATAAAGGTTATTGATCTTTTACAATTTTCTGCTTAAATTTAAAAAATATTTGACAAAAGTATCAACTATGACTTCTCTTCATAAATTCAAATATTTAAGTTTAGATCGCAGACTTCCGAAAAACACTTCCTTCTCATCTCGCTTCATAAATTTATCAATTGCGATGGATTCTGATACAATTGATACAAATATACTTCTATGAAAATAATATTTTTAAATTGTGCGTTTATTCTACAATGATACGCTTTCATGTTTTTTCTTTAACTTTTAGAAAATATATATCGAAAGTATTATTTTAATCTTACCGCAATTGCTTAGACGACAGCTTGATTATAATGGAAATAAATAAAAAATGATGTTTTATACAATTTTACCGTGAAATATTTCTTAGAAACCACGCAACACATCATTTTATATATATTTATTTTTTCAAAAAACAGTGTTCAATTATATTATATCTAAAACATCTACTAGCCTGAATATTAGTACTAAGTATTTTTTTTTCAATTATTTTTTCATCCTTTTCACTTTTGTTTATTTTTTCGACACTTTTTTTATAATTACAATTTCATAGTAGTTTGAGAAAGTAATCAAATATCTAATTCAATGTAATTTACAATTACCTTTACTCCTTGCAATATTCTCTGAATTAATTTGTATACTTTTTGAGTTCTTTTTTTCTAACATTCCGAAATACATATTGATGATTCATAATTTCATAATTTTTTTCGTTGGCCTTTCTTTGCAAGACTTCCGTAATTATTTGTTATGTGATATAATGTAGACAATATACCATTAAAATGACAAATGAGTGCGTTGCATAAATACATATAATTCAATAAAATAAAACAATCATTGACGGACAATGTAATCAGGGACCCGGCGAAGTGGTATTGTTTCATTTATCATATTTGTCAAAACCCATGTAGACTTTGTTCTTGTTAAAACCATATCAATCGAATGATGAACACGATGTTTTCTTTTTTAGGAGTATTTGCCGCGAAGAGTGGCCTATGCCAGCACAATCATACTATTACTCAATGGCATTAATGGCACTCCAATTTGTGGTCCCATTGGCAGTACTTGTGTTCACATACACGAGGATTGCCGTCGCTGTTTGGGGAGAAAGACCACCTGGAGAAGCTGAGAATTCTCGTGACAAACGGATGGCAAAATCAAAACGAAAGGTATTTATTTTTGTTTAATTGAATTGCATGCAAGAACAACAATGTGTATTAATTTTACAAAATTCATAAAAAATGCTTTGATAGCTTTTTCGGATTTTTACAGTTTCTTTCCTTATATAACGGAATCCTTGATTTATATATTTTTTTACTATGAAATTATATTCCAATTAGTTTGATAATGGTTAATCGTAATTTAATGTAAGTCCCATTATTCGCCACTTTTACGTTATGTTATATGATAATGCCTATTTTAACATTAAAAGTTTATTGCAATTTTTTTAATTTAATAAATAAAGATATTAAAAGTTTTAAATCTTAATTCCATGGTATTTTGATCGTATCAATGTATTTTAATTTTACAAAATGTATAAGGTATATAGTTGATTTCTATTATATTTCGGCTAACGTCCTCATAGTTCTAATGAGGGAGTAAGCCTTATACATTGCTATTTTTTTTAAGTGTTGAAACGGATTATAATGCATTTCTTTCAATACATAACTCACAGCGTATTAGCAAGAGCAGTACAATTAAAAATGAAAGAAATAGTATTTTTTGATTTTGTAATAATATATCAATTAGAGCAAGGGCTATTCACCGACATAATGAATGAATGTGAAAGAGTTCTGTAAAATAACGATCCTACACAAATGTTTACACAGTTTTCATTATAAATGTCATAATCTGTAGTAGATAATATTCACGAAATTTGTATAATAAATTAATATATCTATAATCCTGTGCATGGATGGCAGTCTGGTCAGAGAATATGAGCGTGTATACGCGCTGTACTTTAACATTAATTCTATTAAAATTTTACTGTTTTTAACAAATTTATATTTTAAGCCAACAGTGACATCTGGAATCATGAAATAATGATAAAATATGAAGATGCGACATATTATCAATAATTTTGAACCAAAAAGTTGTTTTTATTAACTTTTCATTCTTCGGAGAAATTGCGGAACTTTCGAATATATCTGTATAGGAATACTTTCCGGCATTTAAAACTTTAAATTTAACATAAAAAAGAAAAATATTCTTACTTGGAAGCAATTTACAAGATAAAAAAGAAATTGAAAAATCACAACGGCTTTTACAATTTATATAAAAAATATTTTATTACGGGATTTTTATGTAAATGTTCTTCATTCTGAATGTATCATTTTAGTGGATTTTTGAAACGATCAATCTTTTCAATATAAAATTGATAAATTCCGTATTCTTTAAATATCCTATAGAATTTTCGGTTCAGTAGAAAAGTACTCAACGGTTTTATTGTCTTTGTAATGGCATTATGATAAAATATATTCTTTTTGTATTTTTTCTCGTCTATTTGAATAAAAATCCGTAATAATAGAGAAGTCAAGGTTTTTTTTTCTTTTTAAAAAAAATTCTGATTTTAGCAGTCCACAAATTAATCAATCTCCTTTTTTAAAAAAATAGGCTTAATTAGAAAGTGTTAGTCTCGGTAATGAAAACACTAATGAATTTAATTAATTGAAAAATTCGTTTTTTTGTACGTTCACCCTAATCGTGTGACAAAATTACATTCATTAATTAAATTCATACAGCGATTTTCTTATAGGATTTAACTCGATCAACCAGTTAGTATTTCACCACTTGTTGCTTCTACTTTAGAAAAGTCTTTAGTTTAATTAGTTCTCTCATAAACTGATCGTTCAAAAATATAAAATTTCAGAAACCACATTACAAATAAAAAATCTTTAAATTGTGATACTGCAAGTAATTATTTTACTACTCTGTTCATCAAAGAAATATGATAAATAAGCGTTAAGAATAATGTTCTAATAATTAACTCATATTTTGTAAATTATTTGAACCGTCAATAAATAACCATTTGACAATCACAGCATACCCTAATATAAATTTAGTATAGTTTTAGCTTACCACCTGGAGGTAAATTATTAATTGCTTTTTATTATTAAACGTCCATCTCAATTTCATCACCATATGTGTGCATTACAATTATTTTTCAAAGCCTTATATCTTATTGGCTCTTAAATAATATTTCGGCATTGTTAATAAATACTTACTTAAATATAATTTAATCGTCAAGAACACATATTTCTTTGAGAAAGTGTAACCATAAATAAACAGCGTGAATATTTTTCAGGTTGTTAATATTCCTTTTCTCAAAATAACTAACGCAAGATAAATAATCTTACGTGATTCAAAAATATTCGTTTACTGCCAATAAAGTTACAATTTTACTGAATACACCACAACACTTTACGACTAAAATCAATAATCTGTCATCCAATATCCCTATTCTCGTGTATACATGTTATAAATTAGCTAATCTGTCTCAGCCAAGTAGTCAAGATCAATCTTCATGTCATCGAGCTTAGGAAATATCAAAATTTATTTCATATAACCGCTTTTCAATTTTTAACGACGTAAACCAAGTTAATAGGAGATTAGTGAAGATTTTCCAAAACACTTTTCCATAATTCTTTTCAATTTTAATAAAAAAAAGAGCATCGACTAAATTCTTCATCATTTCATTTTTATGGGATCGAAAACCATAGATAAATATCATGAAAGTTATAACAAATAAAATTTGAATTAAATTGAGCAATAAAACCTTTTATATTTATTTTTTAACGTCACTACGAAATATCTACGAATTCAGTATACTGAAAAATTGACATTGAACAATTTTGCTGTTGTTAAAAATACGGTGTATATGCAAATCATATTGAAAATAAGTTACGATGCTTTATTAAAACATAAAACAGCATTTCAATTATTTAGAACAAAATGTGTAATAAATTTTTTTTTCTACGCATAATAGTATACATGACATAAAAAACAACAGAATTATAGTTGTAGAAATATTATTGCAACTTTTTTAGAACAAATATATATAAACTCAAATAAAATCACAATATGATGTTAACCTATATCAAAAATTATTATGTTATAACTTTTTAAATATTAAAAAGACATTTTTAATACTATTTCCTCAATATATTTTATGATGAGAATTAGTTTCAGTCATCTCGAGCATTTTTAACTGATTAGATGATTTGGAATGATTTTTATGGTATTGGTTGATGATTCTCATGAATATGTTAAGTGATATCGTCCAAAATAAATATTGATGATTTTTGAATTCTTTTTATATCATATATATTGTGAATATAGTACTGAAAATGATTTTTTTTATATTTTAAATATCATGCCTTCTCATTAAGAAGTGAAGATTAACAACTCTAAAGTATGCAATGATTGTTGAATTACATTAAATTTATGTTTAACTATTCTTGCATACGCAACGCTTTGAGATTTACGTTGAATAATTTGTTTTTAAAAAGTGGTTCCTTTTTTTCTCAGGAAGGTTGTTGATTTCATATTCAATTCTTATCTACAGCATTCTTATGAATAAATTATTTGAATAAAGCCCTGATGAATTTATTGCTTTGGGTGAAATGGAAAATCGCACGAGTTTTATCTTTCTTTAATTTTTCAATCGTCTGCATAAGATTTTCAGTTTTTTTTTTGTAATTGTTATGTGGTATTTTTGTGTGATGAGATTTATCCCTATAAAATAATAAAATATAAAAATTACCTCTGAAATATACAAATTATTTGACGCCAAAGTGAGTAATGGTAATCTTGTAGTAAAATATTAAAAAACAACTCGTAGTTTTGATTCATTTTTAATCACAAAATAAGATTGCCTTATCGTACTTACACCAATTTTAAGAGAACGATAATTTCGAATTGTTTTACAAATCATTATTTCCTTGTATTGTTATTTCGAGTCATTTAAATTTTTTAATAAACATATGTAACAAAGTGTAGAAAAAGCTCAAAATCTAAAACGAGTGAAGACTTAAAATAACTCACAAAGGGTTGAATATACTACACATAAAATACAGAAAAAAAAATCCTCTTAGTACATAAATAAATCATAAGCCCAGGATAACCAAAACTTATGGTGCGTATGTTACACAAAATGAGAAAATTAGGAAAAAGTTTATACTGTAATATCAACGTCATAGCTTTTTATATTGGTTATTTCGTAAGATTTAAGATTAAAACTTTATTATTGTAATAAAACATTATATGAAAATAAGCTTTTTAAAGAGAAAGTATTAAATATATCGTTTACAATGATTCTGAAAAGAGTAATTGCTTTTAGTCGCGGAGTCTTACAAACAAAATACACACCTTAAAGACTGAGTGTATTTTCAACTTGAATAAACTGTAATAGTTATAGTAACAGAAAAATGTACATTTTAAAAATCCTTAAATTATTTATTGACATTATTTCCTTGTAGCTTTTTGATTTTATATTAAAAAAATTTAATAGCTCAGTCAGAGCATACTTAAAAAAGTGTGAAAGCTTTCTCGTTGCGACACGTTTTTGTTCAAAATCTTCAAAGAAGAGGGCAAAACAAAGCAAAAACTAACAATCAGATAAAAGTTTTCAAGTAACGTTTTATTTCTTTTATAGTTGATAATTCAAGTTTTAAGATTCAACTTAAATAAAACATTTTTTCTTTTCGATTGTTCTAGCGTTAAAAGAAAACACCTGTTTATTATTGAGACACATTTAGAAAGCATTTCCGATTCAATTTATTCATAAATCAATAGCGTTGGTACACGAAAAAATATTTGTAATGAGTACTTTAATATATTGCTTTGAAAGTTGTGGCATGAATTTTTAATTTTCGATTAAGTAAATACTTTAAAAAACTTATGATATTCAATGTATCAATAGATCACATTAGTAACTGTAAAATTATGTTTAAACTGATCATGTTAATGTGTAGAAGATTAAGGCTTATCCAAGAAAAAAATCATTTAATATTTTCTAAAAATCTTCGATTATGTTTTTGACTTGTTGGGTAGAAACTATATATACAACATACGCACAGAATAATTTTAAAACCTGAAGATAAAAAGATGCAAAAAAAATATATTTATAATTCAAAAGGTTGAAACCTAAAGCATTAATTATGTTGAAATTGTTTATTGTATAGGTGTTTTTTTTAAAGGTATGCACGTATACAGGTATACACAGAAAATAGTCTGGTGGCGTTAAATCACACGATCTTGGAGGCCAATTTACGGGTCCGAAACGTAAAACTAGGCGGTTCCCAAACGTTTTACTGAATAAATCAATTGTGGCACGAACTGTGTGACATGTTGCGTCGTCTTGTTGAAACCACAGCTCCTGCACATCATGGTTGTTCAATTGATGAACGAAAAAGTCAGTAATCATGGCTCTACAGCGGTCACCATTGACTGTAACGTTCTGGCCAGTATCTTTTTTAAAGAAGTACGGACCAATGATTCTACCAGCCTATAAAGCATACCAAACAGTCAGTTTTTTCTGGATGTATAGGTGTCTCAACATACACTTGAGGATTATCATCACTTTCACATAAACTTGAAATGTCTTATCACAAATAACCTGGGTTTCGCCCTTCGGCATCTTCAGGTATTCCATCGCACGGATGCAGTTCTGTTGATAAGACATATGGAATCGTACAAAGTTGCAACAATTCAAATTTAATATTGAAGTTCCATCAAGCACCTTCAGTCGATATCATGAATTAGCTAATGAATGTAGTGCGCAATACGTATTTCGAACAGACTATGATTTTCAAAATAAATTTGCAAAATTTGGAAGCGTTGTTCAGGCGTCAGTCTCTTCTTGTTAAAATGACAAACCAAACTAACCATAAATCACTTGACAGCTGACAAAAAGGTCGCCAGTTAAAAAAAGTGTTGCCAACTTAAAGTTTTATACCTCTAAAAAAACACCCTATATTATTATATAGATGTATAATGATTATAATTCGATTTTCAGTCCAAACTTGTAGTAAAATGTTTAATATTTTTCGTTAATTATGAGTAAAACTACACTAACAAAAGAAGTTAAATAATTTTAAGACTCACCACATAAGTCTCGCTCTCTTTTTCTAAACACAAGGTCCTTTATGACGTGTTATTATGACAATATATTGTGATTTAAAAGCTGGCTTAAGCTGTTCTTTATAATGGGTTTTATAATTTAAAAGGAGTTTCGGGTTTTGGCATACTTAATAACAAGCTACAACAACACGATCATGCGGCATATAAGCATTACATTCAAAATGTCTAACGTTATCTTTTAATTAAGATAAAATCAACATAATACGTTGTATATTATGTATTTATTTGGCGCAAGTTTTATTTGATTTAAGTGCAAATTAATATATAATAATATCATTTTAAGTTATGTTAAAAAAATCTCATTGAACTGGTATTAACAGTATCACAATTATCAATTTTAATAATACGTAAAAAATTATAAGGGATTCGCAAAATTTATTAATATATTTTTACGTTAGCATAATTCATAATATTATTGCCTTAAAAAAGAAAAATAATGATGGAATCTCTGTTTATTCTTTGAAATATTTAAATTTACATTTCAATCAGTGTGTGGCTTAGTTCAAACTCTTCAAACTTTTCTCTTGAAAGCACTTCTCAAAATACAGTTTAAATACATTTATTAAAGATAAACCTTCTCCCAATATCACCACTTAAAACACTCTAAAATCAAATTTATTAATTTTCTTTTAATGTAGCATTTCTACAACACCTCTTACATTTAATTTTAATTTAAAAACTAATAACAACATGTGGACTCCTTATTTTTAATGAGAACTGCTTGTTTCTTAGTTGCTAGGCCTCCATTGTTTAAAAAAGTAAAAATGTAAATATGTAAAGAAGAAACTAATGGAACACAAATCGATTTCACTTATGTTGTGTCCAATTCTCTGGAATTTTGAACATCGCAAACCATGAGATTAAACAATTACGAATACATAAATTGATCAAAATATTTATTAATGAAGCTTTCCCCATTGAAATCGACACCGCAAAAAACTACCGTACCTAAACATTACAATTGTACATAGTATAATTGTAAAGTTTACTTGCAATCTCAAAATTTATTTCGATCGTAGAATTTTAAATTAATAAATAAACGCCCGAAGAAATAAAGAAACAAATTCAATTTTCTACTATCTTTAATAGTGTTTATTTAAAAAATGTATTCTCAAAGCAAAGGATTTTTTTCGCTTACGTGGTTTTTGAAAAGTTAACTAACTAGAAATGTAATTTCTCTCAAGGCAATACACTCAAAAACTAACAACTGTCGCAAGTCACTCATGTGTTAAACCGGCATAGAAACGAGCTCATATTTTTCCACAACTGACAAGCGGTCATAAAATATTCTAGTTTTTAATATGTCATTATGAGTTTAAATTTCACAAATGTCATAGATTCTCTGAAATAAAAATTATGTTAGTCATGTAATTTATTTTTGCATTTTTTGTAAAAAGAGTTAAATTTTGTAAAATGTTTGTTTCCATTGAAAAACTGTGCGTTGGCGACTGAATAAAATAACAAAATAACATTTTGTAATAAAGTGCTATATGTATCATTATTTGTCGTCATTTACCCAAAAACGTATTGCAATTGCATAAAAAAAACCTATAGAATTATTCATTTTAGTAAATTTATTTGTGACTTATTGATAAAGCAATTACAAGTGATGTTCTATGATCATGCTCTGCATAATGTTTATTGCTGTTTAAAGAATACCAATATGATGTGAAAATGAATCCTTAAATTATTACATAACCAAATACACGAGGATTTAAAGACCGTCAAAAGCTTGAACTGATTAACTTCCACTTAAAATTTTAATATTTTTAAGTTAACAATACATTGTGGCGGACTCTTTTTCCAATTCAACCTTTCAATTATAATTTTAATAATCTATTTATACATTCATGAACCATGTTGAAGCTTTTTTGTCTTATGATGAATAAAAATATTATATTTTGTATTTAGATAAGAAAATTTACAAAAAGCTACGTCTGCGTGGCATTTTGTTAGTACCTGACAATAATGTTTTTTACTGGTATTTTGTGTCATGGTGATAAATTAAGACACAATAAGATAAATCAATAAGATAAATTTAGAGTTCTCAGTATGCTTCGAGCATTAAATCAAAATGACCAAACTTTACGTAGTCAAATAATAATAACTTTTCACATTATTTCAAATGATTTTCTAACGATTCCATTTTTTAGTTATTAAATTTATATTCCATGAGTTTCTCTGCAAGTTTTCTAATAAGACCAAATATTAAGCTACCTCAACTGCAAAATGCTAGCTATGATTTTCCAATCATAATTTTCTTAGAACTTTCATGATTTTGAAATCTGAACTCATTTTAGTTATTTAATACAGTTAAAACTTCAGCTTTATTGATTGAATTGGCATTCACTTGGTAGAACTCCATTATAATACGGTGAAAAAATAGCAATGTATTTAAGTTCTACAAAATTATTTTTAACAAATAGTCATCAACTATATTTGCTAAAAATAATTTTGTAGAACACATTGCTATTTTTTCACCGTGTTAAAACTTCAGCCATTCAAAATAGATTTTCCATTGTAAGCGCATGTAATAAAAATATATAATGCCTTACCTTCAGTTAGTATAAATTATTCTTGAATTTTTTTATAATTTTAGTATCAATAATAATGGTAATAAGTTATTGCAGATACTACACATTCTTGATCAAACTTATATTAACAATAAAAATATAGCTCACTGGTATCGAAAATTTACTGATAAATAAATTTTTACTTCAAGCATTGCATTTAATTTTTTTTTGATATTTATCGATTTGATATCGTCGAATCATGAAATTTATTCAATACCATAGGATTTTAAACCTTTTCCATCCAGAAAATCAAGGTAAGGAAAGATGTTTAAGCTTATTCATCATTTATTATCATATTATTGTATCCGTTCAAGAAAAAAATTATTCAATGAGCTAAAAACAATGTCACGAGTAAAAAAATATATTTTCAATTAATAGTGTCAATAATAACAAACGTTGTACTTTCTTAAAACAAGTCATAATCAGAAATCATTAGCAAATCAGTTAACTACTAACATAGTTTTAAAGCGAAAATACCTATTTATATTTAATTTCATTTGACACCAACTCAATTCCAAAGTTCCATTATCGTCCATTCCTAATGGCTTAAATCGTGTTATTTTGTTATAAAATATTGAAAAATTAACCGAGACTATAAATATAAATGAACCAAAATATGATAAATATTTTGTCTATTTCTCAAGTTTACGTATAAGAAAAAACTTTAAGTTTTGGTGATAATGTTACCTGAAACATCTATCAATTTTGTAGTTCTAAATACTTATTTATATTTATTGAATAGCATATATATTCCTTAAAAATTTCGCTGTTTCTTATAATACCATTATTAAAAGGATTTCTCTGAAACTTAACACCTAATATCATTGTATCTATATTTTCGTATTAACATAAGCTCTGAGTAAAATGCAAGGTGGAAAATACCGCAATAAATTGGGTAAAAGCATGGCAAACATTTTCAATATTAGGTATAGGTCAAATATTTGCAGGGTGATCTCGCATGTACGCACATCCACTCAAGTATAAATTTAGTATCACAAAACACGACAAGGTGTGACCTAAAGTATGCAATATATTATATTGAGCAAACAGGTGCAGCATCTGAGTGTTGTACAGAGACATAGTCAAAGATTTTAATAGTGAGATATGTATAAATCAGTGTATATAAACATGTATTAATTTTTTCAATACAAGTAATTCAACGATGAATTTCATTTGGAATAATATTTCACAAAGAATTATTTATAACTATTCAATTCATTATAAAACTGCTAATCGATCAGAGCTTTCAATAGTGTAAGAATTATTCTATACAGATCTCCGTGTTGATATATGGGATGCAATGCAGCTATGATATTTTAGTTTTTTAAATAAAAACTCCGGATGTTTTTTTAAGTTTTCGTATCTCGCTTAATGAGAAAATACTACAATACGACCATCTCAGCTCCTGTAATATTCCCTGTAGAATTGATTTAAAAAATTTTACTTGAAAATGCAAGACCTTCATTATAAACTACTCAACAACAGACCGAGAATCTTCTCAGAAACAAGAATTTTAATCAAACATGATTCAAATATTCTCTGCAAACTTTTCTGCATCTTTGGTTTTTTATTTATTTCTATTTGTTAATCACATCGCTAATATTTCACGCTTAATTTTGATATTTTTCTGTGTAAAGTTTTTCGGTTAAATCATATCAGCAATCGCCCATCATACAATAAACATTCATTCATAACCTTAGTAAAAACGTTGAAAATAAATTGATGTAAAGTAAACATTTTATTCCCAAAAAATAAAAACAAAATCTGTATCTTTATTAAAATGATCAATTTTGTTCGGTGTTCACTATGGTTAGTTTTATAATTCTAGAATCTTTAAATAACTAAGCGCATTTTTATTCAATGCAAAATATTTTTCATGAACAGCTTTTTATGGAATGCGTTTAATTAATAAAATACAACTATCCATTCGTAAATTTTCAATTTTCTTGATAATAAAAAAAAATTAATAGTTCATTGCGTAACATTATATAGAACACTTTGTCACTTTGTGACTTACTTGTTTAATGAATAAACAAATTAATATTTTATTCAAATTCGTTACACGGTGACAAACAGTTATTTAAATGATTTTTTCCTCTACCAAGTTAATCAAGAAAATGATTTAATCTCATTTAATTTTTTCTATTTTATTTATTGTCTACCCTAGGTTGATATGAAAAACACGTTTCCCATTTTTAAATATATAAAAAAGCTAGTCATGCATTTTCCTACAAAAAGTATACAGTTCTTTGTTCATTAGACGAATGCTTTTGATCTAAAATGACAATGCTATTTAAATTGTTTTCATAATGGCATATTAATTATCGTTACCTATTTTTGTATTATCAGGAGCATGGGTTATTAATGAAGAGCCCTTTGAAAAGATAATTAGTCTTCGTAAAACATTGTTTCGGGCGACCTCAATTCTGAGGCTATATTTTGAGTAGATGGTGAATAAAATGGAAATTCTGAATGAAAAATATGAACCGTTAAATTAACTATCGATTGATTATTATTTGAGCCAGAAAAAAATAAGTTTACACTTTTACTAAAGTAATAATTATTTTTTGTACATATGTCTTTATCAGGAAGGGTCTGCTTACAGTTTGCATGGGTATGTATAACTGAAAATAATTAGCTCAGTTTTTATTTTACAAATTATTTTATATAAAAATAATTAGTCGATCATGAAAACCATATTATTTTTTTGCTTAAGCTGCATGCGCAAGTTTGATTATACAAACAAATATTTTTAACTATTCCCGTCTAATAGCAGTAGAAACATCTATTACCAACAATTTTTCTACCAGTAATTGATAATGTCAACTAAAAGTTCTAGATGGAATTTCAATAAAAAATTGAATATAATAAATTGGATATCGCAAGACTAATAAGACATAAATTTAGGTAGCAACTTCACTTAAGTTAGCTAATTAATACACCATTACAAATATAATAATAGCCTTTCAAAATATACTTACTCAAATAATTATCCTACATTACCAGTTTATAAGCACATTGACGTAACTCAGTATGTTTTAATTCAGTAAAACTAGTTAAGTTTTAATTATACATTAGTGCTGCTTATTCTACACTGCTTTGGAAATAATATAAGTCTTTGATCTGCCGTTCAATCTATAAAAAGCTATCAGTTCACTAAATTCGATTTAGAAATGTTATAAATTAATTGAAATTGAATTTCGTTAATAAAAAATATGTTTTGAATAAAAAAACATCAAAACTACAGCCTTTAAACATTTATAGAATAAAATATACAAGTTTTAAATATTACATACGATAAGCTTTATCCATAGTTCCGAAGCGTCATAATTTTAGTATATAAATCATTAAATGTTGCATGTGCTAATTGAAATTTATAAATGTTTTATTTCATTTAAAAGTATAATATTTTTCATATTATTCTTAGCGTTTAAAAAAGTAAAGATTTTGGTGTGCTAAAATATTATTATTGAATTCATGATTGATTGACTAACTTGAGAATGAACGATTTTACGTTTTACGCAAAAACAAAAAATGTTAAAAAAACATGAAATTCAAGAGGACAGTTTATTGCGTATATTATTCAAATTCGTCATATCAAACTACATGTGGTCACAATACCGCTACATTACTAATAAGTATTCGTTAATCGATTAATTATTTTCACTCTCATTAACTAACAGATACTGCACATTTTATTAATTATCGGCACTATTCATGCTCGCAAGCACACAGTTGAGTTCATATGGAGGCTATAACTTGTAAATATTAATTAAATAAATCCAGGCCAGAGGGATTTAGACAACATTATAAGTACAGATATATACATTGAATGTTGTAAAATAGCTTAACAGAATATAAGTATTAACGAAAACTGACAAAATAGACAGGAATTATTATACACTGTGAACGATTTAACATATGTGCCATGATCACACTGTCATAATTTAATACATATTATATTTTATTAATTAAAATAATTTCTTATCCAACCATTTCAACTTGTGAATACATATAAGTGAACGAAATGTGGTATCGGCATTAAAATAAATTTTGATTCACAAGAACAAAAAAAAACATATTCTTCAATTTCTTCGCCTTTTTTATTTTATTCTCCATGGATTTTAAGAAAAAGATTCTTTCTTCGGTTTGCAAGAATTACCACAGCTGCAAACCTGAAATTTTTATTTGGAATTTATCCTTTTTTACTTTACATACTATTGAGCAGGGAGAATAAACTAAATTCATGACAGTATAAAAAATGTTCCTTTTAAATCACCACATACACCCTCTTTAGAACCTAGAATCACTTGAGAAAAGAAAGTTTTTAAAGTGAAAAAACGCGTCAATGGTTTTTATAAATTAGCCAACGTCAATTCGGATCTTTTTATGTGATTTTATTTCTTTCTTTTTTTCATGTGGTATACTGAATTTTACAACTTCTTCTAAGACACATAATTTTGCCAATATTCTCGTACTAATGTAATAATGTGTAAAATAAATACTAATTGCTTTGATTTCTGTTTATTACTTTCAATTAGCATTGTCATTTTTAGATCACAATCGAAAACGATTATTAGTGAAAATAATATTAAATTCGAGAAAAAAGTTTTCTATTTTACTTATTGAACGACTTTTTATGAGTTCATAGAGATTTTATTTTAACTGAACAATCAGTTTTTAGCATACCGGTCTAAATCAAATTTTATTTTATTCAAGCTTACATGTGCTTGCTACTTTACTACGACATAAAAATTCTATCGGCACATATTCAAAATAAAATTGGCGATTGTTATTGCATCACTGTTCGGCCGTGATCTTTTTCAGAATATATTTGAGTCAACTTTTCAGTCGAATTCTTATTTCAATTCTGAGTTTGACTTTTAAAGAATATAATAGAATATTAACAGCTGTAACGTAAATTAACAGTGCAGAGAGATAGTATTTTTATTATATCGTTGTTGCAGATTTCTTGGCGCTATGTGTAACCTATTAAAGTAGTTTTTTTCACATATTATTTATTTAATATCCTATAGTATAACAGCATATTAAAGTTGCAGCTTTATTGGATGGAAAAATTATATTTTATGAACAAAATTACAGATTGATTTAAGACTTTATTGTTACTCTCTTAACTGTAATATTACTTACAGGGTGGACGCCAAGAGTTTTGTATATAAAATATTTATAAAAAATGAAACCCAAATGATTTTGTTCTCACAAATATTTTATTGAATTTTGAAAATGAAGTATAAATACAATGCCAGCTAAGTGTTCGCTTTTGTGAGCTTCTAAAAAATTTTTTTTGGTCTCTAATAAAATTTTTCATCGCATTTCTACTAGTAATTCTTTAATAACGTTACGAATGTTTTTTAATATAAATATCGTTTTGAATATCCTCACAAAAAGAAATCCGTTGAGCATGGAAGCTAGTTAACAGCACCATTTCGTGTGAAAACAGATCTCTTATTAATTCTATAAAAACATTAGCTGTATGTGAAGTTGACGGTATCAAGACGGTGAAATCATCACATCAAGCATAAAACATCCTATTCTAGGGCCAAAAAGTTATTATTTTAGCCCAAAATTTTATTAAAATTTCTTATCATCAAAATAATTGATTATTTAATATTTTACATTAAATAATTAATTCTTGGCGATAACTGATTATTTAAATAAAAATTTAAATAGCGAAAAATAAATAATCAAATTAATAAAAAACAGTTTAATTTATTATTGAATAAAATAATTAATAGTATTGTCAATAATCAATTATTGTAATTTAATAATTAAACGCCATAATAATTGATGTTTGACTATGATAAAATATTTTAAGTATCACGGTGAAAAAATAACAATGTATTTTAGTTGTACAAAATTATTTTTAACAAATATAGTTGATAGCTATTTCGGCTCACGCCATCGTCAGAACTATGCGAGGCGTGAGCCGAAATAGCTATCAACTATATTTGTTAAAAATAATTTTGTAGAACTAAAATACATTGCTATTTTTTCACCGTGTTATAATGGAGTTCTACCAAGTGAATGCCAATTCAATCAATATATTTTAAGTATCTACGTTAAAGTAACACGTTGGCTTATAAAGTATTTTAATTGGTTAATTTTTTATGTCTATATTTCACAATTGCCATAGAAAAACTGTTAAAATTATCATTTACTGAATTGGTGACCAAGCAAAGTAGTAAACTATCCCAGAGAACATGCTGTATAACAATCTGCCGTCAAAATACGATTGAGTAGTTCCACGAAAACCAAATTCATTTTGATTTTATTAAATACAATGCCGAAAAATACTTTGTAGAAATATTTCATTGTCTTGACATATCCAAAAAAATCTTTTGTGATATCAAATCTATTTCCTTTGTATCCAGCATCCGCTTTGTAAAACATATTTTAGTATAATATATGGTTATAATATCTGACTTGTAATAAATCACAAAATAATAAAACGCGGAAACACTGCATAGAGACGTGCCATTGTCAGACTTGATTTAGCTGCGTTAATTTACTGAGAGCTCGAAGTTAAGCAGTATCTAACATGTATTTAATTAAGTCAACGCTTTCTCGTTAGAATGTTTTATTTTTGTTGAAATTACAATATTTGCAATTTTATTTTATTGCTTTTTTTTATACAAATTGGTTTACCTTTCATGTATCAACTAATTGAAAACAAGAGACTAGGTTATTTTTCCTTTTTTCGCTGCCATAAATAATCATATATACATATTATGATATATAAGAAAATACACGAGATAAAATTACTATTAACCATTACAAATTATCTAAAAAAATATTTATTTATTCGGTTTATAAATATATAACACGCTATTTTCAATTCCATTTATCAACATGTCACTATTTATATAATACATTGAATAACAAAACCCTTTAAGGCAGTAGATTCCTGTTTGTTTATATTTTCCGATCTTTTGATAAGTAAGTGGTTGCTTTACAAGAAACATATGAGAAACATTATTCTTGCATGACTGGCTTAATCTATTCGGATGTTAAGCCTTATAAAGTATTAACAAAGTAAATTTAGAAGCTTTTGTTTTAGGCAATAGCTTTATTATCAATTTGATTGAGTTTTCCAAGAACATATACCAAAAAAATGAAAGTAGCATTTATTTTTCAAACTTTGAAATTTTTAAAGATCTCAAATTTGTTGATTGAATTGGCATTCACTTGGTAGAACTCCATTGTAACACCGTGAAAAAATAGCAATGTATTTTAGTTCTACAAAATTATTCTTAACAAATATAGTTGATAGCTATTTCGGCTCTCGCCATCGTCAGAACTATGCTTAAACTAACATTCGCTTATCTATATATAGCTGTGCAGAAAAGGCACACAACATATCCTCTCTCCTGTTCCAACGGCCTAGCTTACAAGATAACCGCTTTTTTAAATCAATTAACTACCTAGGTAGCATTAGCGAAAAAAATCATCGGGAGATCAAAAACTCAATAAACTAGCTTTCAAGGTCAACAATAACTTAGGCAGACATCTTAAAAATAGTATAGATAAAATTAATAAACTGGACAGAAGCGGTATTTATAAAATGTCCTGTGGCTCATGTTTATCCGTTTATATCGGACAGACAGGTAGAAGTATATCTACTCGAGCTAAGGAACATGTAAGATCATTCAACAGTAAAAAAACAGATTCACAATTTGCTAATCACGTTATTAATGAATCACATAATATAAATGCAAACTCAGCACCTAAATGTTTGCATCTTTGTAGTAAGGGTCGGAGACTGACGGTTTTGGAACAGCTGGAAATCAATAGACACCAATTATCACAAAGGATTCTTAACGAACTAACATAATAGTATCGCCACTTGTCCAGCCGTTGTACAAAGGGGTGGTCTGATTTGCTTCCATAAGGACCACTCTCGTCCCACATATAAACTTATTGTCATAGACACCTATTGTTTCATTTAGAATTTTGAAAATTTAGTTTCATTGTATTAAAGTAACAAGCTAGGCCGTTGGAACAGGAAAGAGGATGTGGTGTGTGCCTTTTCTGCACAGCTATATATAGATAAGCGAATGATAGTTTAATCATAGTTCTGACGATGGCGAGAGCCGAAATAGCTCTCAACTATATTTGTTAAAAATAATTTTGTAGAACTAAAATACATTGCTGTTTTTTTCACCGTGTTATCTCAAATTCGTTTAACTGTCCAAAGATTTATTGACATAACTACCAATTACTTGTTAGAACTCCAGTATAACACGGTGAACAAATAACATTGTATTTATGTTATACAAAATTTATAAGGTCTATAGTTGATACCTTTTTCGGCTTACTTATAATTGTGTAACCAAAGATTACTATGCAAAGGATTTTTTAGTTTTTATTCTAATTTTATAACAACATTAAACTGTAGCTGTTAAAACCAAATGTCAACTTTCAGCATAAAAATATAGATTGTGTAACATTGTATTTTTAATTTTAATATAAAAATAATAATGTAAATAATCCGATCTCATAACGAGTTTTATTTGAAACTCTTATATCCAATCCAATGATGAAAATTCTAAATGAAGGCAATTATTTACTTAAATATTGTAGACTGCTGTGCCGCTGTAGAATATTAATTTGAAAGCTATCATGGAAAGCATATTTTAATTTGTAACACGTAATCTCATTATTTTTCATAATGTTTTCATTCGTTTATCGGAAATTGATTTTAGGAGTCGACGTGCTGAAGCTACAAAAATGATTCCATTTTAATGTTTATAATATCAGAGTTTCATACTAAAATATATTTTTTATTTTTTACATTATTCTGCCAAACGGTGCTTTTTACAACTTTTATCGGATATTCAATATTACTTATTTTATTTGTTTAAATTAAATGAATTTACACAAATCTCACGATATAAACTCCATATTTTTTCCATGACTTTAAAATAAAACTTGTGAAGAAGTGTTATTTTATATTGTTTTCTTTATGAAAAGTTTTGTGTGAAGTTTCATTAAACAACTTTTGAGAAAAGGTTTATTGAAAGCTATGATATGATCAACATTTGAAATGGATATATGTACAAAATGTTACACAATGTGAAACAATAATCGAAATATCAAATTTAAAAACAAGCTTCTAGTTTGAGGAATAAATTGAAAAAATGAAAATGACCGTCATATATGAAATAAAATAACTTCATTCTAAAATAAAGTTATAGAGCAATTCGTTTACAAATATCAACCTATGACGATATTGTTCGCACATGCTTATACATCCATTATATTGTATATATTGTAAATCACTCACTCTTAATTCTTGTTGATTTTTTTTACAAGTTGACGAAATGATTATGAAAAAAAGGCATTTTCAATTTTTTTGTATATTGTGTTATTATTACAAATATATATTATTTTATGCGACGTAAGCAAAGATTTTTGGTAGATTTGAATTCGATCAAATGCTGGATTCTTTATATTAAATATCGAGCTTGATAAAGTGAATCTACGCTCGGCGGGGTCGCAATAAATTCTAAAGATTATCTGAGTTTTGTTTTATTTTTATCGTATGAAAATCAACAACACTATAAATAATCATTTATTTTGCCATTTCATTCATTCTTATCACTATGTTATAAAAAACTTCTACACAATAATTTGACTGTATAAATAAATATGTGCTCATAATTATTATCATAGAATGCTGACGTCATTCAATATTTTAGAACAATGAAATACCTTTGTCTGACTAACATCAATGATTTTAGAGTTCAGATAGATTGAATAAAAGAAACCATATATGTGGAAGAGTAATGTCAAATATTTCTGACTTCATATTTACTGAAAAGCTTTTACGCAGAAATATACTTTTCTATAGATACAAATGGGATACAATTAATTGAGAATTTTATTGATTTAAAAAGTTTTTCAAATGAAAATATTTTGCTCAAAAAGATATTCTTTTTAAGAGTATTGATTTCACTTAAAGGAATGCAATGTAATTTATTGGAATATGTTCTGCTATGTCTTTTTAAATACTAGTCAATATAAAAACTTCGTGAATTTTATTCAGTATCTAAGATTTCGTTGTTAAATATATCTAAAAGCATTTAATAACACTTTTATCATGAAATCGTGAGTAATAAACATGTTATAGACAACATTGAACAAAAATTCTTTGAGTAATATAATAATGGAGTGGATCAGACGCTTTTGTTCATTTGACACCCACAACCAATGTTCGTAAAAGCTTTTTTAGAATCTCTTTTGAGATTAAAGCTCTCACAGAATACTAAAAACGTAATTATATGCGGTAAAAGAACATGAAGAATAAGTTTCAACCACTTCTAGAAAACAACTGCTTTGCAAACAACTATATTAGTTACTGAATACTGATATAAAAATGTCACGTACAAAAAATGTTTTATAAATCGTCATTGCTCCCTTCTATTGGACCACATTTGTAGATATTTTGAATAAAGAATAAAAAAAAATCTAAAACTATTCTCAATGAAATATTTTCAAAAAGAAATCAAGTGAGATTTAATTTTTCCGGTCAATAGCGAGTGTGACTACTCCACGTGACAAACAGCTCCACCGGTTCAGCATTCTTCTCACGATAGTCTCACAGTACGTGATTGGCGTTTTGATACTTATGAATTACTCACGATATGGAATGATTTTGCGGAACAATATAATCATATTATAGCTCGACCAAATACTCTCGAAATATTCCCAAGAGTTCGAAACTGTGATAATATGAGAATAAATATATAGTTATATTATTGGGCAACTGTCGCATCGTAAAGCTTAGCGTGTATAAGCTTTCATATTTTTTAGTTTAACATTATATTAAATATCTCATTATATGCATGAAGCCAATAAATTAAGAAACACTTAAATCCTACAGATAAAAACAGTTGAATTAAATAAAGGAACGGAAAGCGCTTGTAACATGCTTTTGACTAGGGTCGCCAAGCACGACGTGCAAAGCTATTTCCACCCTGATTTAAAAAAAAACACAATATTTCTTTTAAATTACCATAAAGTTTCACATTTAACATAAAACGATTTATCATATAGTGTTTTAATTATGTTAGAAATGAAACGCATTATATTTAAAATTGGGTTTTCTTTAACTTTTACTTCCACCGACTATTGATTTTATCTCAAATGCATCCGAGTTTATAATTAGCTGTTTCCGCAATATCATATTTTTAAACGTGATTTAACTATGTGTCAATTCTTTATAATAAATTCATTTTCTCATTTTATTTGCGATATCTCTAAATTTACTTATAATTAATAATTTGATATTAAATAACAATTAAAATATTGACAAAGTTTTTTTTAAATCTCGATGTCATAATGATATCAAAAATTTTCCTTGTAACTTGTCAAAATAAATTATACTTCCTGATCTGGAAAATCTTCTAACGCAGCCAGCTGTCATATTTAAGGCATATTCCTTTCTTCAGTGAAAATTTCTTTCGCAACTTCATATAAAAAAAGAAATATATTTTCAAAATATTCTATGAAAATAAATACTGCTAAAATCGACTAACCTGTTTACACACGGACGGGTGATTTATTATACAACTACGATCATGGGTGTAAATGTATATAATAGATATATACGAATGTACTTTCAAAACGTTTTTAATTTGTTTTACTGTTCCTTTAAGTCCGTGTAAAATTAAAAACTTTAATTTAATCAGACGGTAAATGATGCGATTATCTTTCTAACGTTATTCTCAAAACCTTAAGTGCTATCACCATGACCAAAAAAATATATAAGATTTTTGATTATTTTCGTGCCCAATTTATTATGAGCATTTACAATATCATATATTTATAATAAAATGGGCAGTTCATATTTTATTTCTAGTCTCACGGAATTTATATTTGTAATCAAATGTTTTATTTGTAATCAAATGTCTATGATCCCTTTAGTGTAAGTAACAATGTTTCGATGTAATGCATATTTGTATAGGAAATAAATACAACGATATATGATAAAACAATTATATCTGATCTTGTAGAAACTAATCATTAGTTTAAGGAAAATGTCAAAGCAAACCAAAATTACCTTAATTTTGAGAGATCTTACTGATTTCCATATAATTTTGTTATAGCACAATCATTCATTTATGGATACAGTAATAATCAATCAACATTAATCTTATACTGAATCCAGATCATTAGCTACGATACTTATCTAGAACCCTTCTCATTATTACGTAGCATACAATTTCGTCGAGAAATAATATATTATTTTAGTTTAGAACTTCACAAGGGCCCTTGGAACTTTTGTTGTCCCTCGGGCACATCATTCAATGCTTAAAGTAAACAATTAATATATCGAATGCGTGGAAATTATGTATCTATAATATTTAAGGCGTGATATAAAACATCTTTCAAAATTCGCTTTAATAACTTCATTTATTATTTAGAGCAATTTTATTATTTTATTAGTTAAATGACTGCAACGAAAAAAGAACAATTTTTCTATAAGCGACAGAATATTATCAAAGTGAGCTTACGAAGCTTTTGCCAGGAGAAACATTATTCTTATCCACTATACTTACGCAATATGAAAGAAAGAAATGTCTGTCAATTATATATTTTCATCTCTGATTGTTCAATATATTCAACTCTCTTAAAAAGTCTTCGTAAAAAAACAAATGAATATTATCTGTTTGAGATTGCTAATATTATAATATATTTTTATTGTAAATTTTGGTGTTAATTTTTATTTAAATAACAGTTAATGAAAGTAATATATTCGTAAAAACCTACTTTATTTTTTAAAAGAAAAGTTGACGAGACCTTTCCTCTGGTTCCCAATGTGCTAACGATATCAATGATGATAAAAGTTTCAAAAATAAAAATTAGACAGTATTTTTGTATATGAGCAATATACGGATAATTAATCTTAAATGATAAAGATATTAAAATATATGATATTAAAAGATAAGAAAAATATTCGTTTGCTTTCTTCAGAATAGTAATTAAGTGGGTATACATGAAATTAATTCGTTTCAATAGGGGTTATCAACAAATAATGTAAAATAAATTGACGTTCACAATATAAAACCTTAGATGATAATATTTAAGTAAGCACCCTTTACATTTACCGTTTTTAAAGCTAATTCATTTTTACCTTTGGGTCGTGATTCAAAAATTTATAAAAAGATCAAGTACGCATCGGTTTACAAAATGGTTACATGGTAAGACAAATTATGAGTCACCTCTGACACCTCTTGACCGAGCATAATTTTTACTGTATTTTATAAGCTTTTTATGTTGGTAGCTTTTTATTTGAACACGGTATAACTTCCTACTGCGCTCTCTGCTGTTATCTGATGAGCTTTCAAACTTCTCATTCAATTATAGTAATTCTTCACAGTAATCAATTTAATTAAATGATTATACACTGTTAATGTGTTTGCTGTTATTTCCAGCGTTCTGTTTGTCTCAAGACATTGAATAAAGAATATAACCGATCTTTTTATCAACAATGTAGGTATTTTTTTATAATTAAAACAGGTTTCAATGCGTTATTTCATTCATATTTTCTAAGGTCGCGAACGAACATTGTATCTCCGACTTCAGTCATAGATGATTTATTTTTTTAATAATCACTGTCCTAGTTCAACAAAAGTTTATAATATAACTATACATTTTCAAACACGTGACATGATATATATTAACTGTGAACAAATATTTGCTATTATATATAACAAGTAATAGTATTCTATTGAAAATATCGGCTCGTGTTGGTTTTCGGAAACACGCGTTCTTTTCATCTCTATGATATCAATGTTGCTTTATAGCTGCCCACTCAATTGCCAAGTTAGGACTTATACTAAATAATTCGAATAACAGCAAAAAACGGCCTTTATAGTGATACAATATTTCATTTCATCGTGATTCAATTTACGTGTTTTGGGAGTCTTTCCAATACATTTATCATGACTGAGCTATAAATCAGTCAGCCAAACGTTATATGATTACTTCCACATAATTTAATACAGAAAAAAACATACCCTTCCGTAATATGTTTTTGATAATACTATACGGAAGAAAATTTTCTTTCAATCTCTTTCCGTCTTTTTATATTTCTTTTTAAAATTGAAATCATTCTGATAAAATTACTCTCTTTACAATCTTTTACAAAAGGTTAAAATATAAAAATATTACTTTGAGTAAACAATAAATATACACGTCTATTTTAAGTTTCTTAAAAGTGGTTTTTAGTATTTTTAGTACACTTTTTCTGATTAAATTACAATTTATACTCTATCTGTAGTATCTAAAGATGGCATTTTTTTATATTTGCAGGAGAAAAAAAATGTAGTAAACAAATAATAGAGTTTGCTCATTTTCCAGCATAATAAATTATTACTCTTATTGGAGAGAAACTACAAATTAGTTTTATTTTTAGTATTTTATTTAGCAATAGAAATCATAATATTATGAAAGCGAAAATCAAACACCATTTCTTCCAATTATTTTCAGCTTGATTTACGATAGTATTCAATTTGCCAGAAGATTTGTTTTAAAAATAAGCTTTTTGCTACTAAAAAATACAACATTTCCAATATAAGGTAGAACTAGCAAGTAATAATTTAATACTATACTGTATTGGGCAATAAAAGAACCAGTAAAAGCGTCATGGTCATCGATGTTCTGGAAGGATTCGTTATTTAATGAAAAACGGAAACTTACTCGGTACACTTCCTTTCCAATTCTCAATAAACGTATATATACAATTTAAATGGTTCAATGTCAAAAACAAACCAATAAATACATTTTTTATATATACCTAAAAATAAATTGAAAAACAATAATATAAAAAAAATCAACAATTCCTACAACAAAAGTATATTTATATTAGATACTCCGCCAAAAGCGAAACGATAATACACACATATTTATGAATTCATTATTTTTACTTCAGACGTACATTATTCTCCGAAGACAGCTTACGAGAAAAATAATGTTAAATAAGTCAAATAATATGTTAATCAAATCAACAATATTCAAATCTGTATTGTAAACGTGTGGAATATTATTTTATCAACTTATTTAGATTCAAAGATTTTTTTGACGATTAACGAAGAAGGTTATTTGACATAGCTATATTAAAAAAATGGTTTTGTGATAATTGAAATTGTTGAAATGAAAAGGTCAAGTATGTTTCTTTTTCACATTCTGTTACCGTAAAAGTATAAGTTTAAAAGTTTACCTTGTGCGGTAAACCTTTTTAGAATTAATTTATAGCAAATCTTTAATCAAAATGTATGGTCGATATTTCATCAATACGAAGATGAAAATTTAATTCATAAATGCTTAAAATCTCTTAATGTAATATTGAGTAATCGGGTTTAACTACCAATTTATTTTCCAATAATGCTTTCCGTTATCTTATAAATGACATTAGAATGGATATATGGGATAGAATTATAGTCCGCAGATTTGTTGAACTGCATTTTCTATACATATAAAAAAATATATTACTGTATATTTAAATTGATCTTTTAACCTTCTTTGAGATGAAAAAAAAATGTGAAATTATTCGATTTTTGAATTCCAATAGAAATGGTAGTTGAAAAAGGTTTACTTAAGTAAAGATGCTTCAATTCAATTTGGGAAGTCAATTCAAATCAATTATATTGTCATCAACGATTTTGATAATGTTTTGTATAATCTTGTTACGCGGTAGACTACAAAAATATGTTTATTTATGACGGATCTATTGTAAAATGATTAAAAATATCTATAGAACTAAAAAAATAAAAGTATAAAAAAAAAAAAATATTTCTGATGACTCAAAAATTTCATTCACGTCTTATAAACAAAAATTTAAAACTAAAAATCCATTTATAATCTGCTATAGGGATTGACAATTTATTTCAATAAGAGCCAAATGATACTCATTCTAACAATAAAATATTTTATTTATTTCAATATCACAATGAATTAAATGTCAATTAGACGTGATACTTTGATTATTGATTTAATTATAGTTTAATATATACCTTGAATTTATTATCAGCATCGCTTGCGGTAGAGCACTTGGATTAAATGTTTGATATTTCATGGCGCTATTTTCGAAGAAAATTATGCAAAATGTGAAAAATAGCACGGTGTACTTCAATATATTATCAGTGAACTATCGCACACAAACATCCTTAAAATATTTTATTACTCCATTCATAATTACAAAAATAATCTAATAAGTTGACAATTTTAATAATTTAATAGTAATTAAAATTGTACCTTGAAAACAACATAAGTAATGTAGAAATTTCAGCTATAATGACATGTGCACATTTCCCATAGTTACACTTCACCATATACATGGCAATAGTAATAAGTGAAATAAACAGACTTTTAAATAAAGTTTCCGCCTTATAACAATGATAATTTGACCCTCAATCCTAATACGAAAAAAGGTTACAGCGCGTAAACTTGCAGTTATATAATGAGAGGACAATTTTTATTGCCATCGCTACGAATAATAGCAATGCTTTGATTTTTCACGCTATATGTATGCTTTCTCGTTAATTTTTAAAGGGTTTCATAAAAATAAAAGAAATTATTTATCCTTTACTTTATCTCTTTTTTCTGAAGAAATAAACTGACTTTTGACAATCCCCATTCGTTTGAGAATTGTCAAAGTCAACGTTAATATGACAGCCAATTGTAAGTTTTTTTATTCGAAGTTATTTTATGATCATTTGAAAATCCAATCGAACAACCACACAACGAAAGCTTTTTGTTTCATTGTGTGGTTACTTAACGGTTATCTATTTCGTATTAAAAGCTTTACACTACATTAAAACACTATCACTACGTTTTAATGGGGCTTTTTAGTTCGTATGGGCTGTAATCACCAATTCGAATGATGGTTAATAAAGAAGTCTGACATTTATGCAAACTCATGTTTTTATTTGTATTTTTGTCTGGTGGTATTAGCTGACCCCTAGCGGTTAAATGAGTCATTTCAATTTTAAGGTAAACCTCTTTTCGAAAAGGGTGCAATTGAAAGAATTTAGTTCAGAATGAACTGGATGCAATTTTATCACGCTATGAGAATCTAAATGTAAAGATTCACACTGCTTTTTGAATATGGAATCAAAAATCTATTGGAAAAACTATATATTCTTTTCGGATTCTTGGATGTTGCTTTCAAATAGAACTACCCAAGATAGTTAAACATTTTGCTTGAGAACTAGCTGATACACAATTTATTTAAGAAATTGAAATAATCCAAAATTGATATAGTTATGGCTAAATTTAATGTATCAACACTTCGGTTGCGTTTTAAGTATTACGTTTAATATGAATTAAATATCAACAATTAATTTATTTTATTTATAAGAATATTTAGTGTCTTCAGATCATCTTATCATTATAATGAATTATATAATATATGTGAATTTTTTTCAGTATTTAAAAATAGATTCGTAATAAGGACAGGTACATTCAACACAAAGCCGCGTAACACAATATACTGGTCAATTGAAATGTAGTGCAGAGCTGTCACATACAAAGCACCTTTCTTACGTAAATTAAATCAGTTGTGTGAGCCCGCCAATGGGACAACTATTCACAATCAAGTACTATTGTCAAGGAATTCGCAATTTCTCTATGAAATTTAGGTATGTTTTACTGAGCTTAAACATGGCTTTATCGTATCGAATGATTCTTAAATGAATTATCTTCCTAGTCACGAAAAAAATCATTTATTTTTATTGTTAAATATGAACTGAACGTTAAAACATATTATTTCATTCTATAGCAAATTTAGATTGCATTGAAAAAAACATAAATATTTCATGTCATTAGTTTAAAATATCTCTGTCTTTAAAACACACAAATAATATGTCTAAATATGTACGATTGGTAAATTCTTTCACTTTGTGGGGAGTAAAAATATTAATTCCATAAGTTTTGATATCTTCTAATTTCTTGGTAATGTTGATAATATTAAAAATCTTGCATATAGATTCTTTCTTCTCACAAAGTACTTTAAGTACTCATAGACTTAAATTAAAAAAGTATGTTAATGTGTTACTCATACACCTTATATGTTCCACGATATTATTTAATATTCATATGGTCATCAGAAAATTTAAAATGAATACTGCTTTATTACTTTACATTGTAAATTTTTGGTAGAAAAAGTTTTCATATATATTAAGCTGAATTGAGTCGAATTGGTGGGTAATGTTGGTAATAAAACACAAGGTAACGTAATATAGGAGGGGAGTTTTTGAGATTGTCAGTTCATTGAACTAATCTCACGCAAGAGATATATCAAGGTGGGATTGGGAAGATTAAGCTGGTCGCTAAGAATATAAATCGAATTTAATATTTGATCTCTGTTTATTTCTGAAATTTCTTAATAAAACAATTTACGATACCCGTATTTTGCTTCAATAATTTAACATCTATTCATATGCATTAAATGAATGATTTCCGATACCAAAAGGTTGGCAAATGTCGAGATATCTTTGTCGAGGTACGCGTGATTTTTCCCAGGTAAAAATATTGGCATTCATTGCACAGCAATTTATAAATATTATACTTCTCCTTAAAATAAAAAGTATACTATATCATATAATGTCAATTAATAGTTGGTTCATTCTAAACGTTAGCAAAATATCATAAATTATTCTAAATAAATATTTATTAATCATTAATACTATCTGAAACTCCGTGACAAGAGTGATATAAAATATCTCTTCATATATTTAAATTAGACGTGATTACATGACGTGTCTATCAGTAATTCGTGTTCTTATGCTCTGTATATTTTGTTCATAGAAAAACACAAATATTATCCGGAGCTCTCTGCACGTTTATGCAAATTTTCTTTCTTACTTGAGTAATTTTGCCACGCTTGTATCTATTAGATTCCAGACAACTTTACACCACTTCATTCGTCATTTAATTACATACGTTTTCTTTCAGTAGTAAAACTGACTTAATTTTTTTTAATTCGTTTTAAGTTTGACGTCATGTAGGCTAAAGCATCAAGGAAATTGTTTAAAAAAACAGAATTTAAGAATTTAAAAATAAATCAATCTTAAATTCTTCAAAAATTCAATCGAAATACCTAGACAAAATAATCTGAAACATGAATACCACAAGAGTTTTTCGAAGATATGGAAAATTCAAAACTAAATCTTCTTTTAATATGATATGTAAAACACAATTTCCATTTTGCTTATATTTGATTTGTTCATATACATAATATATTATCTAAAAAAGAACATACGTTAAATTATCGGAGTCAATAATATGATTTTTTTAAATTTATTATATATTCAATATTTAATCTGTAGGAATGATATTTCTGAGTATCGGGTGGTTTATGTAACATAAATAGTTTTTATTTTGATAACGTTAAAATATTTATTTTGATTTTAAGGCTTCGAAAATTGCTGTAACAAATATGTTCATACGTTCAAAAACCTCAAGCAAATAAAACCTTAAAATAAAAGCACGTATGAATTACTTAAAGCATTGGAAATCAGATTTTAAAAAGGTTAATTGATAGCACTGGAAGGAATAATGTTCATCTTGATTTTTGGCCAGCGGTATTTTTAAATATTAGCATATTTAGGTACCACTTAGTGAGGAAACGGTATAAATATTTTCGAAATTTGGTGCAAGTACAAAGAATGATTTTCTCAATATCAATACCATATAACCCCAAAAAGGTCAACATTCCGAATCGTTGGCCCTTATATTTCAGCATTATTTTAATATGGCAGTAAATTTATTACGTAAAATCACTGTATTAACTTTCAAAGATAGCTTCCTAATTCATTATCGAGCTTCATTAATCATTTAGTAAGATTACAAGTTAAATTGAATTAATTATTTCCAAACAGTATCTAACAGTATTAAAGTAATAGTTTCCGATTCTAATTTCAATATGAGAAATTCTGCTTCAAGGTTAATAAAATAGCATTTTCAAAAGGTTATTTTTTTAATTTAAGAAATTTATCTTTAATATTTGTAAATTCGAAATATGACAAAAAAAAAAAAAATTTTTTAGCACCTATATTATCGATTTAGTTACGAATTTGATTAAGACTTATCCTGCCCCGTAGCCATGTGACACTTCAGAGTTTTTAGGGATGTTAATCATGCGAAGTCAAATAATTGACATTTTTTGAGTGGCGTATGAAATTTTATTAAAAATCCTGTATGAGCAAAATGAATGTAATTTATCACAGGTAGGCATAGAAATATCGATTGGCAAAAATGAAAACTTCTGTTACAAAAATTATCGAATAGAGATAACCATTCATTTTTAAATGTTGATCTCTGGTCTATCTAACTTATTTTCTTCGTCAATTTGCTCCAAGTCATTTTTGTGGGCAGTAGAGAGTCCTGTGTGTGATATGGATTCGATCACATATTAAAGGAATTCACATTACTAGGAATGCAAACATATATTGATGAATTTCTCCACAGATATTCGGGTAAATTTTTCTATCTCAAATAACGCTGACGCTGCAAAATATACCCTATGGTTTACAGCACTAACCATCCTTTGAAACATTCATTTTTACATACTTATGATTGGGTTTTCATTCTATTAATTCCTCGTCTGACAAAAGCGGTAAGCATCTGAGTTTATAATAAACATTTTATTCTGAAATATTTGATCGAGAAACGAAAAAAGTTGGTAATGGTTTGAAAAATAAATTAGCTAATCCAAGATGCCCTTTGAATATAAGAATAACACAGCTTTCTTTTTTACATTCATAATTAAGCTCGAGTTCAAAGTGTAGATCGCTACCTTACTAATCGTTTAAATGAAAAATACATAATTATTTCAATAATTTACAAAACTTTATGTATATTTAAAAAAATCGTCTTATAATTTAGATAAAAACCATAAATGTTTAATTTTTTTTTTGTCGTCATCAAAAAATACAACTTGTTGAATAACATCATTGATAACAAAATAAATCAATTCAGTAAAGACTTTTTCCTCGTTTATTTCGGTTCTATATTCAAAAAATACATTTTAAAAAGTATTGTACATTCCACTTACTATATGAAATATATGAATAATGATATTATAGTTTTTAGTTCGTTGCGAATAAATAATAATCAATCTAAGTTAGTAATGTGAAACATTGTGCCTTGGAATATTCATTTTAGTCCTATATAATTCAAATCTATTTGCTCAGATAAATTTGACGATTCGTACCATTAAATTGATGATTATTTTATTATTTGATTTTATTTCGTATGACTTCTTTTGTGTACGTATCTATATGCAAAACTGTAATTGGTTGTTATTTGTTAAGGTATATCACAAAATAAATTAAGGCAACCTGCGATCTATTTCACAATTGTAATACTTAATTGAAATAGTCTTCCTTCAGGATTCATCACATTAGCAATGCAGATTATACTCAGTTGTTCCCTTACAACATTAATTATTTACAGTCTTAAGTGATGCTGTTTGTCAAAATGACTACCGAAAAAATTATCACGAGTTTATTGCTTAAGTATTACCCTTGTCATAACAAGCTTTGAATTATGAAAATGAAAACCCTTTTATAATTTTGTTTAGCTTTATTTTTATTTATTTTTCATTAAAGATTCTTTCTTCCTTGTAAATATGTCAGCCATCGATAATGAAAATAATACATTATCATTACCAACAAAATTTTATCTTTTATATGCACTAAAATTTATGTACATTGAAATTTATAAAAGAATACTCAAAGAATTTTTTAGCCGATTAATGAATTGATTGGTGCTCATTGGCAGGGATACTTTTGATCCTTATATTCCACCCCAGACATCTGTTCTCTCACACCAAAAAAATAAAGTTCAACTTCTATTAAATACTTAGTTTTATTAATACAACGCCCATTGAGATGTACCATTAAATGAACGATATGATAACTACTCTGAAAAGATGACTGAAAAAATATGTATTCAAACATTTTTACAACTATAATAATAATAATTCTGCGTCCCTATATTTGAATACTTATGAGTGAAATAAACTTCATTCATTATAACAATTCTATAAATTGTTATAATAGTAAAAAACCTAACACAATCTAAAAGAAATAAAGGTATATGTATAGGTATTCACAGGTACATTACACAATATATTTCTACCAAGATCATTTCGGCAGTTTATTTCACAAGTGATTTTTTCCACTATATTCCATTAAATCATCAAATTTTTTCACATTAAAACGAAACCCTTCTACAATTTCACTTCTCACAGAATTAAAAAACAGTTAATAGTATAATATATAATAATGTATATAAAATTAAAAAATAGTATTACAAAACGATAATTTAGATCCTTTTATTTTTTTGTCAATTTTTCCCAAATTAATCCGAAATTTTTAACTAATATTTATACAATGTTGTATAAATCAAAAAGTTCATTTTATACGGAATCCGCCAAAAGATTAAAATTAACTGAGATAATAAATATTATATATTACAAATATCAACTTAATTATTTCAGCTAATGAAATTGTTTAGTAAAGTAAAACATTCGATTAGCTTGAAGCATAATATTGTCTAATGATAATTTACCGCTCGAATGTTTAATATTGAGAAATATTGTGGTTATTATATTTCAAAATTCTAAACATTTTACAAGCTATTCAGTAAGAATACCCGATTAAGTTCTTCATAGAATAATAATTGTGTGTATACATCTTCTGGATTGAATGCGGGCAAAATCTTTTGAAACATTTCTTTAGAAGTTCAATTAGACAAATGAGGTATTAGTGAGGTGGAAATTATAATCTGTTACAAATTCTGTCATCTGATTTATGTTATTTATTATCGGAAATGGCGAGCAATGTTTTTGTGACAACATTATTCCTCTTATCAAATGCGTTATGATAAAATACAACCCTTATTATAAGGAGTCTCGAAGCTTTCACTTATTAGATCGTCTATGATTAATTTAATTTTAGTTTAACACACTAATCATTACAATGATAATTTATATAAATCATCATCATACATTCATTTAAATCAACAAATATTTTTGTAGTGACTCCATATTTTCTATAAATTATCAGAATTTTTTTTTCACATAGCAAGTTTATTTAATACAATTACAATTTTCACGCGGTCCAAATAAGAAAATATATGAAACATTTTCTAAATTTTCAAAAACTAAGCCATATTTAACTGCGTTCATTTATATTGGTTGTTGTAAGAAAAGTAATTTCGTGAATGAAAGCTTTATTACCTTTGTTTTAAAAAGAATCCATTTATCGAAACTATCTAGTATGTAGAGTATTATTAATATATCTAAAGAACACTTTAAGACAAAAGATGATTACGTTTTGTAATATAAAAATATAGATATTGCAAACAGAAATGATAAACGAACGTGAATCTTGACCATCTGCTCCTAAAACGAACACTCTGACTCAAATATCTGATTATACCTAAATGAAAAAACATAACGCTTTCTTTTTGTGTCTACCTTTGTGAGCTTTCAGTTGAAAATGACAAAAATATGACTGCTGTGGAATCTTCAGAAACAAACGATTGAATAAACCTTCTTCAGAATACCATAAATGCTTTGAAAGATAATATAAATGAAATACAAAGACAACTTGAAGTAATAGAAATGAGTTAAGATTTTGTATTCCCTTTATATATGTTTTTAGTCTCATGAATATTAAAGAGTTTAATCAACTAAAAAAATAAAACTTTCATTATTTCAGCGAAAGTTTTATTTAAAGTAACAATTTTTAGGAATGAACAAATTTATATGTACATATATTTTATTCTTTGTGAAATATGATTTTAGCGAGTAGTTTTTTCTTTGTTATTGAATTAAATCATATTATATCTATTATTAATCTTTTTGCTTAATCGATTTCACGATCTATAAAATATTGAACAACCCTTTAAACAATAATAAAAAAAATCTAATATGATCGCCACTTATAAACCCAGCGGAAATGTTTCAAATTATCGTAATTATAGTTTACTCTCCCAATTTCACAATTATATTATATTTGGCTACCATAGTGGGAAAAACCCGCACTGCCATTTGATAATTTCGTTTAAATACCTCAAATCGAATGAAGTATGTTCTAAAAATTGTGAAGAGAAAAATCGTTAGCAATTATACGTATCTGTACCATTCATTTTTCGTTTTAAAAAACCGATGTAGTCTAGAATTTTAATGAATAATATAAAATCATTCAAGAATAATGGACTGTTATTGTATCATAAATTTAGACCAATCGGGAAACAAATGGGTAATTTTTTTCTGTTTAGAAAAAAACATCGCACTTTTGTTTTTGTGTCAGTTAAGGCTGTCATGTTAGGACCTTGGCAATATTTTTGTAGCGTTTTGTGGACTTCGTTTTGGGCGGTAAATTCCAACATTTTCGCTGAGAGGTACACTTTACGCCCTCTGAGATGCTTTGTAATCCCTTAATAGTTTTCACTTCAGTCCATACACAGGAATATCTTCCTTATATAAAAATTATTTAACAGAATACGTACAATTTGATTATTAAGTTATACATAACATATAATTAGGAAGTGTTACTTTACAGTTAATTGAAATATGGTGTCAGTTAACTGTAACCTAAATATAATACGTGTAAGTAAAATACAATATTCGAGCCAGATCTACTTTCATCATCAATCTTTCATATTGTACAACCGACGCCAAAGTTTATTACTTTACGGTATTGTGGAAAACAAATTACCTATAAGAATATTTACAACTGACTTTTTTTAACTGACAAAACTTTATCGATATTTGTTTATATTCCCTTCTATCGATATTTTGTAATAATATATTATAATATACATACATTGTTTTATTATGTCTACTCTCAGTATCTGTTTCCGGCTTATATATACATTTGCTAGAAAAGGGTTCAAACTGTCACAAGCATCTGTAAATAAAACATCCATTCAGAATGTTTTTATTTAAGAAAAAATAATCTTTATCCCCAATTATTTATTTCATTCAATATCTTCAGTAATCTGATTTCTTAATTTTTCTTCAAATGTGGTCAAATAATTACCTTTTCCGTGAGGTAAATAAATATTGTTTTTAAAAAGTAATTTCTATGACCAAAACCGTTGGTTTCAGTTACGGTGATAAAAGGATAATTTATCAGAGCTGACTATCAGAACATTTCCATTAAATTAAATGTTAAGCCTCAACGATAAGCTTAACTTTACATTAGATTAGTTCAATGAGTTGATAATCTCAAAAAAATTTATCTAACCCATCACTTAAAAATTAGTTGTTAATTGGAAGTTTCAAATTACCGGCGAAATTAGAGAAGTGACAGTACATGTGGAATTGTACAAAGTTATAGCGATTCGATTTTCTAATTTTAGTTTATTTCGACTAAATACCGATAAGCATCGTCATTAAAAAATATTTTACAAAAAATTATATGTGTATAGCGTAGACCACAATGAGGTTCAGTGTTGCCACCTTTTGTAAGTGATCTCGGGGGATTTTAGGAACTATAGAGATAGCAGTAGGTATAATCTCATAGACTTTGTTCAATGTAGACAATGATTACTTATTTCGCTTCCTTTCTCTACTTCCTGGATTCAACAACGTTTCTTCTTTACCGACTATTTATCATGAGTGCGAGATAAAGTATTTTAGCATAGATCTTCACCTAGGCTTCTAATTCTTCAATTTTAGTACACAATCAGAAGACTTCAAAACTCAAATTGGATCGAATTTCAAGCAAACACTGTTCTCCTCAGATTCCAATAAAAAGATTTGAAAGCGTGTATTAGAAGTAGACGGCCGTAATTATTTAATATAGATCACCAGCGAAAAATTCCAAACTTCTTCAAGCAATTTCCAATTTATTTACTTAACATTATATTCGTATTGATCAGTTTTAATGAAAGAAATAGTAAAATATTTAATGTTAATATATAGTTATAACATACTTAATATATGTTTATATATTTTTTTTCGTATCCTCTAAGCTTTTATTACAAATTAACAAGTTTATATAGCTTAATAAGTGATTGTGAACATTTAATTGTTATACTAATTTACTTTATTTGTATCAATATTGTATGATTTTATGTAAATTGTTTCCTAGTTCTTGAACCCATGGTTTTGTACACCTGCTACCTTTAACTCAAATTAATTTTTTGTTTTGTATAAATAGACTTGTTTGTAAATTGTATTCTATCAGTTGATAATGCTCGCGATGAGTGAAACCGGTCCTGATCAAAAAATATATTGTGGAAATAAGTACTAAAAATATGTGTTTTTATTATTTAAAATATCATGCCTTTCCATCAAGACGTGACAGTTAACACCTTAAAAGTGATGAGAAAATATTCCAATACATTTTTACTGGTGATTTTTTTTTACAGTAGAAAAGTAAAATCGTGAATTTTAATTACCTTTTCCCCACATTGTTACTTTTTTCTCACTTTGACAACGATAATTTAAGTCATACAATTTTATTTTCGTACAATATTTGAATATTTTTTATGTCAGTCGACCGACATTAATGCATTTATAAAAATACTTTCTTCTGTAATAAATTAGTAATGGAAGTCCAAAAATGTATAACTGCAAGTCGTGTATCTTAAAGCATTTTTTTATCATGATAAGTTTTTGACCATTCCGATATGAATGTCAAATTTGTTCTTTAGACAGCAGATTAAATTTTTACTTTATCGTTACTGCTTTTTTCATTACTGAATAAAAGCCATAATAAAATATGCAGTTTCTAGAATTGACATATAACCTATAAATTAGTAAATTTCTCACATTTTAAATTTTCTAGCAAAAACTGAATGATCGTGTTAATATTGTGTCCTAAGTGAGCAAATATTTTTTGGTGTAGCTTCGAACTATTTTGATTAATTTAATATTGTCAAAAATATTTGTTGTGTCGTGGCACAACGTTTTCTTTGGTATTTCAAATGAACTTTATTAATAGAAAAACCCGTGCAAGCTTAAAAAAGACGATAGCTTTTATTGAATATTTATTTTAAATATTTCATTAATATGCAAATAAATGAAGTCTGCAAATAAAAATCTCCATCATTACAAATGCAATTTAAAATATACATTTTTTTTTATAGTCTGGTTTTGCGTAACTCTTATTTTTTATTCCCAGCAATGAGTATACGTACATTCCAAAAATATTTTCATTCAGCAAACATTAACTGGTTCGGATATGTAACATATATTTGCTATTTTGAATTTTCGTTCTTGAGATTATTTTTTATCAATCTACGATATTATATTTCACTGAATTTAATATTCGACAGTTGAATCAATCATATTTTAGAAGAAATTTATCCTGTAATAACGTAGGTTAACAGACACTTTCGTTGGCATCTTTCTGTGTTGGCCACATAATAAAAAATCACACATTATGTGTATTTGAAATTGTAATGTGGTCTATTTTACCCGCGAGTACATATTTTTTTAGTTTTTGCAAATTATTTTCCGTATTTGCTACATTGTTTATCTGAACACCTTAGAATCCACCTATCGCTTTATTCTCTTTATTTACTTACATCAACGATTAAGAAAATTACTATGTTCGTTGATTTTTTTTCGAATTAGAAACCTGGGTTAATATAACAAAAAAATTGATGATATAATTTACGTAGAAAATACTGTAAAAGATAACTGTATTTCTTAATTTGTCTTGTTATCATACTGCTAAATCATGACATAGAAATCCCCAATCATCATTTAAATGATAACGCGTATCAATAAAACTCTACTAATGAGCCGACTTACTAAAGGAACTTTTATATATATATATATATGTGTATACCCTTATCTGTCCGATCACTGTATCTGTTACCCTATTTGAATTAAACATATGCAGATTCAGTGATACTCAAAAAAAATGCAAGCTTCATAATTCCCAATGAAATATTTTTCATTTTAAGCGTCAATATGGGAAAAGAAAACTATAGATGGTTACAATATCTTTTGTAATATAATATATATAAAAAAACGAATGTTTTCAGCTCATATGAAGAACTTTCTTCGGTTTTATAAAGAACAAGTGTGAAAAATAACAGTTTTTTTTGTGTAAATTATTGGCAAATGGTTATAAAATTCACTTATTTTATTTTTCAGATGATCAAAATGATGGTGACCGTTGTGATCGTCTTCACAGTCTGTTGGCTTCCACTTAACATCCTCATTGTAAGTTAACGTATATATACTAATTATTAAGTAATTTAAAGACTTGGTTTGTAATGCTTTGAATTACAGTAAAGTATTTTATACAATATTATGCAATAATTAATTATTTTTAATCATTCATAATAATCGGGAAAAAATATTTCCTAGTTACCAAATGAAAACTTACCTCAGTTTTAACCTAAGGTTTTTTTTATCATAATATTATTTTGAATTAAAAGTGAATATACAAATATGATAAGGGTCTAATGAAATAAAAATAAAATTAAGGAATAGCGTTACTTCCAGACGCAAAAAGTCAGGGTTCCTCTCTATTCTGATATTTATTATAATTTAAATATATCTGAATTGATTTATCTAACTGTCTACACAGCACGCACACACACACACTCTGTATCTTCGAATCTTATAAATCATAGTACACACATACACTTAATCTCATACCCAGAAATAGAGCAAATATCGAGTGGTATTATCACTTGTCATTTTATCTCTAATGATAATAAAATACAGCAAAGCTCAGACCTGTTATCGATTTGATTTCATTAAGACAATTTAAAAATACTACATTTTAAATATGAATGTATGTTGCACTTTTGTTTTAATAAAAGTAATAAGGAAAAATCTTTATTCAGTATATTATTTAGTGCAAAACAAGAAACTTTTTGTGCCCCAAGCCACTTAAAAGCTTTGGAGCAATCACATTAGAACTGAGTAAAATCGCATCGTAGTAATGCCTTCTAATGGGGAATTCGTTTTCGTTTTATTTTTAGACTACAAAGGCATTAATCATATTTAGAGTGTATAACGTACGTTGATGGGTACTTTACTGTTTTGTTTCCCATGCCTGAACCCTACGAAATAATATTGTAACTTTTATTTTCAAACATTATTTTCAACAAAATTCCGCCCATGAAATCTCATTTCCTGTTTACCCACCTCAAAGAAAATATGAAAGTCAGACATTGTTTTGAGCGTGAAAAATTCGAATGTCAGTTTTACAATTCGGCAAAATAGCATTTCTGTATACAATGTAAATTCCCTTGTTTTTTTCTTTTTGCTCAAATATATATTTTTTAATACATTTATCATAATTGTTTATATATTGGTAATCAGATGATCATTTTTCTCATAGTTTCTCTACTTTAGTTGCTATTTCATAGGTTCATCTATTTTTCCTATTAATAATCGCACAATATAATAATAGTGCCACTTAAAGCCTATTGTAAATTCTTAATGAAGCTCTACCATTAAGTTTTCTCAGAAAGGTTGAGAAATAAAAAATCAGCGATCGGGAACTCGAAAATGAGAAGGCATTTATGAATAATAAACATTGTTTTCTATGTTGAGATAAAAATAAGTTTGACTACTTAATAACTAGAAGTTGTCTTTGAAAGTATTATCTGTTGGAATTATTCATTAATAACCCTTCTACTATGCTTGATCGTCAGCATGAACAAAAAATCTTTTAGTTTGTATTATTAGTAACCTCTGTACGAAATTATAATTGTAATCATCACATTCCGTAATAATTAAACATTTTCAAATAAATATTACCGTCAAAATAATTTAAATTGATATCTTAAAATTCTACATACTGGTCTACAAATCGCTTATATTTTCTATTACACACGTGTCCTTTGAAAGCTTAATTTATAAGCGATATGTTTTGTTTTTCGTACAAATACAACTATTAATAATTCGTATCGCATTACATCTCATGAATCATTATAATACATATTACAGAAAATAAATTTAAAAAGAAAAATATTAAAATTATATTCCACAGTAAGGTATTCTCATTGTCAAATTTTATAAGCTCAATTTATATGGATGAACGCAATTATTTCATGCCTTTTTAACTTTCTGTTATTTTCTTCAATGAATCTTTTCTATTTTTCTTAGTAATTATTTCAAAGAAAAAAGCAGCAATTTGAGTGGCAGTAAATTTATGACCGCTTACCTTTAATACATTTTTATTATCTCTATATGAAAGAGGACATAAATAAAACTTTTTTGTCATGGTACTTGTATACTTAGTGTAAATATTAGGTGTAGTAAAAAGTTCTGACGTTTTTTTCAAACGCGTGTCTTAATATCAGTCGGCTTTGGGCCTTTGGTTAAATAAGATGTCATAATATTTTTTTTCGTGTTGTGTGACATCTCAAGTTACGTTCCGTATAGAAAAAAAAGGTTCATTCGCCCCAAACAGAATGACCGATCTTTGCCCTTCATAAGAATATCTGCGCGGTTGCATGCTTTTTCAATATTACGCCCAGCACAGTGCAGTTGTCACCACTAAAGACATTTACGACGTTTATAGAGACGTGTTAAAGGTTAGAAAATGTCAGAGATGGTTTACGAAATTTATTTTTTTCAATTTAAGCATTGACAATCACCCTCGTAAGTGGACGACCTCATACAGTGGATGAAGTCGCCCTGAAAGCTGAAATCGAAAAAAATCCTATGCTAACAAAAAAGGAATTGTCCAATATAGTCAGTACTAAATGGTCCACAAAACAAAAGTACCTAAAAAGCCTGGGAAAATTTTGAAAAGTATAAATTTGGGCGCCACACGGGTTGAGCGATCGGAACAAGGCGCAGCGACTAAGCGCGTGCCAATTGCTGCAAAAAACACACTTTACGACCACTTTTTCTAAACCCGATTATCGGAGATTAAAATTGGGTTTTATATACGAATATATCGAAGAAAAAACAATATCTAAATTGTCGACAACAACCAATTCCGACCCCTCGAACTGGTTTACACCCAAAAAAACTCTTACTTTGTGTTTGGAGGGATTTCAAAGGAATAATTCATTATGAAGTGTTAAAATATGGTGAAACTATGACGGCACAAGTATACTGTGACCAATTAAACAAAATAATTGCAGCTTTGACAAGAAAGAGGCCGGGCAAGGATGAATGGACGCAACGATAAACTGCAAAACGATAACGCGCGACCGCGTATGGCGAATTTGATCTGGGAAAAAATCCAGGAGTTGGGTGGGAAAACTTTATTGCATCCACCTTATTTACCAGATCTAGCACTATAGGATTACCATTTATTCCGTTTAATATAAAAAACTTTTAAGGATAAAATTTTTTTAACAAAAATGACGAAAAATGATGAATGAAAAACGCTATTTCCGACTATTTTAATTCCAAATCAGTAGAGTTTTTTACTAAATGGATTTTAGACTTGTCTAATAGGTAGCAGAAGGTTATAGATAGACAGGAAGATTACTTTTTATTAATAAAAATAAAAATAATACTAAAAAAACACTTTGAGCTTCATTTATAAAAAACGTCAATACTTTATACTACACTTAATATATAAGCATTCTTCATTGAGTACTTCCGTAACCAATTGAATATTTATTTTCAAAAAAAAATTGTTCCAATACAATGTATCATGAAAAGCAAAATATCAATAATTAATTTTATTTTGAAAGTAAAAAAAATGCATTCAATACAATATTTAAAAAAATAATAATATAAAAATATTTTTTTTGTTTCATTAAATTTTCATTTCATTTAATATATAATAAATAATAATAAAGCTATTGAGAATGTCTCATTTGTTTGATAAATTAATTTTCAAAAAAACTATTGGACAATATTTTACCCTTGAATACTTAAACGATTACTCGGCACTGTCTTATCGTAATTATGTATAATAGATAAGAGATTGTATGGTTATAATGTTTGCCTACAACGCTGTGAAATTTTTGAGAAATCTCACTAGCAAACACTCTAATTGTAGGTATTTTCCAGTATATACGAAGCAGAAAATTGCACAAGTACCAAGGAACATTACATTTTTGTCGCAATAATTTATTTTGAACAAACTGAAATGTCTTCAGATGTTCTTGGTGAACATAAGCCTACAATGGAGTAGCGTACACTATAATTGGGTGAATTATTGCAGATTGCTTTTGAGAGTAGTTTGAGAGTAGAGAGCATACAGTTTAGGCTAACTTTTGCACTATTATCTTGACGCTTTTTAATCGTAGTGTGAAATTTATGAGCAAAAATCATCAATCATTTTCTCATATTTTGTGTTAAGCTGTATTATTTTATATAATATAATATATTTTATATTACCGTTCCATAATAAATGGCGCATTGGCGTAAGCAATGATTTTTTTGCTTTTAAAATGTTTTCTTTTATCTTTAAACCATTTGGTAGCTTTTTACTAACATTAAATATAATAGCTTTTATTAAACTTCATACCACGAAACACTTAATGAAGAAAATTCATAAACCATTGACAGAATACATATTTTTGTATAATAATAACATGTTTATATCATTTAAATATAAACTTTTGTCATTTATTTTAAAAGTTTGCAAATTTATTTGATGCATTATTAATTTTTACCACAAACTTTTGAAAACTGCTCAGATGGTAGCGCTCTGAAATAAATTTTGAACTCGTGGTATTCAAAAGTTTCACACAAAACAGATATTTAATTTCACAAACAATATTTTAAAGAAAAGCAGAAAACACTTTATATAACTGAACCAACGATGCGTGTATTATTATTTTTTTTAAAAAATACCATTTCTTTTAAGTTTTTAGAAAACTTTGATGGGATTTTATGTTTAGTGTGTTTTTTTTCAATATTCGAAAAATATTGATTTTATTTAATAAGTTAAAGCGAAAAAAACAATCTTTGATTTATCTTGTTGTTTTTATGGAAACGGTTATTGAAACAATATATTTTCTATAAGCTTCATCTATTTCAGTTATACTCATCCGTTTTTTTATATGGACCGCATATATATATATATATATTTGTCAGGCTGTAATTCCCAAAACTCATTACATTTCTTTATAAGTATGTAATAAATTAAACTGAAAATTTAAAAAGAAGTTTACGGCTTGTAGCGGCATTTTTTATGAATGATATATCTCATATAATTGCAACATGTTGAAGTGCTTGGAGGACCACAAGTTGAGTACATCTGGTTTATTTAGTCGGTAAACTGGTGCCAGTAAAATATCATCCTCCTTACATATTCGAATATATTCTGGCGTTATAGTAAAGTTTCATAAAACATTTTTAATCGATATTATTCACTGATGTTAATTATTTAGTAAATACGTCTGACTTATTCATTTATTATCGATGGTAAAAATAACTAATTATTATTTTAAGGTAAATCTATGATTGTATATAAGGAGTGTGTTTGCATGCTGTTTGATTGTTATTTTCAAGCACTTGTATTCAATATTTTTTTACTTTTTCTTTATAACCATGGCAACATGAATCGGGGTGTTAAGACCGTACCGTCGAGCCCAAAGATTAACTTTGGAAATTCTGTATTTAAAAAGACAACGTTTTTTACCCTAAATATTCGAATACTCTAAATGAATTTCAATTCAATAAATAATACAAAAAGAAAAAAAATTAAATTAAAATAATTTTACATTTAAATAAAAATAATATTATTATATTCCGAAATAAACTTCCGAGTAATCGCTATGATATGCCTAAACTTTTGCCAATAGATTTTCAATAACATCGAATAAATTTAAAAGAAACTGTATTCTGAAAGGTAGAGTTACATCAAAAGTTCAATTCTTAGTAATGACATATAAACTCATATTTATAATTAAAAACATTTATTCAATTAATAATATCATATTTTTGATATGGTTAGAAAGCTAATATATTGGTCTAGACTAGTGGTTGCGAACCTTTTATACTTCAAGGACGGCTGAATTCACAACTTTCATTCCCATTAACCACTTATTTATTTAGTGATTCAAACAATCTTTTAAAACAATTACGGTCTTTTTGGTAAAATGATACTGACACTTTTTTAATCATCAAAAAAATTCTGTGATATTTGGAGGTAGATTTTTGTTTCTTTGGTTCCGATGAGCTTACTATAACAACTCTATAGACAATCAAAATATCCTCGCCGAACAGGTGAACACTGGTCTAGACAAGTTTGTAATATTGATCCTTATTCAAGTTCCGACCTCTTGGACACTAATGATGCAATGTTACATTGCTTCAATATCAATGCCAATGCAGTGTCAAATATATTCTTGCAATATTTTCTCTCCTACTGCATACTAAACTATTCACTCCAACATATTAATGTAATATAATAATGGTTTTGGGTGAAAATACAGATTTTGTGTTGTGGCACTAATTATCATTAATTTATAATGTTACCTTTTGTTTTTAGAGTGAGGAAAAACTTTTAAGATATTACGAATAATTCTGTAAATGCAAATTCTTGCAGATAGTAATAATGGTGAAACGTAATTAAGTAAGTTTCATATAGTGGTATTTTTTATATGTGGCTTTTATCTTAAAAAAATACACTTTTGCTACGGATTCTATGCATGCCACATATGTTATGTAGTATTTTTCCACTTAGAATCAATGTGCCACCCACACGTTAAATCGTCGCACACCACAACTGTTGGGGAGCAATGATATAGAGTACCTGACTTAATGATAATTAAAACAAAATTCGAGAGGCATGTTAAATTTGAGACCTATTAGGGGACGACTATCCATTATTCTCTTTTACGTATAATGTTTTGCTTTTAAGCTCTTGTCAATTGTCATTAAAAGGATTTTTGTAGAACTAAAATAAATTGCTATTATTCCACCAGCCATCACAGAAATTCTTAATTAATATGCTTCTTATATTTTTATTTTCTATTTAACACAACATTATTTTGTAAGCATATCAATATCGCGTTATTTCAACTCAAACTAATTTTTTTAAAAACATCTTTGTATTAATTTTTTTTTTTTTTTAATTAATTGTTAAAGTCTTATAAAATATGGCTGTGTTACGAGCGGAATACAATTTCTAAATGAAATTACATGACCCTTAGGTCATCTTAATGAAATCGAAGTTCAATTTTCATCGCTAGTAATATTCTCATCAGCTGTATGTTTGCTTATTACAACGGCATAGACCTTTTTTATCCAATTAATTATTACGTATAATAATATATCCTTATCATTACCCGCCTTAAATACAGAGTTGGTGCCTGCTTACATCCATGTGAGCTTGTAATTCAAAGAACATTAATTATAACGTCGGCGGTCCGTCAGATGTAAATTGATCTCCGTCGGGCTTAATTTTTGAGGTTTTTCCCTTCATTAAAATGCGATGACACGGCATAAAAATAATAATTATCCTCTTAGGTCTCAAAAAAAAAAAACTACCGACAACCTCTTTGATATTTTCGTTAATAAAAATAAATTCTGTTAAAAAATATACATTATTCGCTGGCCGATTTCAGCGATACCTACTACAGACATGAATGTGGGTCAACAATGTCGAAATGTGGCAAATTGTATTTATTTCAAAGCATTTTTTCCTTAATTTTCGATTTTTAACAACAACCAAAAAATAAATATATTTTCACGAAACTTTAAAGCGTTAAATACATAGACGTGTGGAGTCGCAAAATAATGTATTAATTAAACAAAGTGTATTTATTTTATGCGACTGTATATTATAATATTGTATATATATATAATATAGAACTAACAAAGCGTTTTTTACCACAAAAATTGCTACGTTTAGAGATATTTACTGACATCAATTTAATTGCAGATGTTGATTGAGGTTGCTTAACAAAATCCCTATGTATAATTTGAATGGTTCAAATTATAAAAATTTTCACATTTTTTTAAGTTTCGGCATCTTTGGGCATTCTTGTACGCGTATTTACTCAATTTAACAATTAGTACATAGGTCAATTCTTTATAATATAAGATGTATTAATGAAAATATTTTTATAAGTCAATGAGCTACATTGCAATCTGAATAAATTGAAATACTGATTTTATAAAATTGATGTAGGATACAAGAAAATTCGTTTCAATTTAATGTGCTGAAAAGAAATGTAAATGATTATATTTCAGCTGGGGGAAAATATGAAATTCTTACTGATTTAAACGTGGTAATTAAATCAGTATAAGTTTAATATTTTAGATTTTGTTTTCTATTTATAGGATTTAGGTAATCATTTCAATATATATAAACCAAAATAAATAAATCAAACTATTATTTAATTTTGTCAGAAACTATTCCGCTTACTTAACATAAATTAGCACATTTGTCATTAGTTTATCTTTAGAAATATATTTTTTTTCTATAAAATAAAACGAAATTTAAATCTTCAAGACGTATTCTATCAGTCAGCAAATAGTAAAATTTTTCAAAAATTTTATTTTGTCAAAATTTACTCATCCACAAAAGTGTTGAAAAATTTAAATATTTGATTATGATTACAATATTCATGAAAAGTCTGTCAAACAGTTTTTTTATTTTATAATTGCTAATTTGATAATGATTCACACAATAATCAAAATTTTCATAATATTAGCTCACAAGTGTGAGATCATGCTGTAAATAGTATGATCGTAATGAAATTTTATAATTATATTTTTTTACTACTAGCTAACAGCCAACTTTTTGACTATCCGAAAATTTAAAAAAAACTGTGTTTTATTTTTGACGTACCTTCCATTAAAAAGAAAAGTCCAACATTGACTGTCCGCATACTCTGTCATATCCGAATGTTTTTTACGTCGTCACACATTTACCACAAAAGCTTACGATGTCATTTTACGTGAGAAATGCTTTTATTTCGCAGCTTTTATGGAGCATCAACGTCAACGAAGACTCCTGGGACACGTGGGAGCCATTGCCATATGTCTGGTTCGTCTTTCACTGGCTAGCCATGTCACATTCCTGCTACAACCCCATCATATACTGCTATATGAATGCTAGATTCAGATATGGATTTATACAAGTAAGTAAAATACATTTTAAATTTACATATCTCCAAAAAAATCATTGTTTCAAACGCAATATGACATTTTCAATCGTTTTAATAAAATCCTGTACAGTTCTTTCGAAATAGAAACGCGACGTCTGTAGTTTAAATCACATTTTTTACGCAACAGAAAATCATGCGCCCCACATATGTGACTTTGTTCCGTAGACAAATAATAAAAATGGATCGATTAACTATTTATGTTACAGCTTATTTTTAGTAAATTAAACTTTTCTTCATGATTTATGTTAAAAAAATTGCATCTTAATATTATATAATGACATAATTTTAATTGTAAAACTTTTTGGAATTTGATTTTCTTAATCGTAAAATATGTTTTTAATGAAAACTACGATCATATAAACAGAAAGAATTAATCAAAACACTTGAAAACATAATAGTGTTATTATTTAAAATATGTTTTCTCGTGTATTTTACTATAAAATAAACTTGATTAATCCGACTTCGATTTTTGTTGTGAAATACAAAATAAAATTTCAGCCAGAATATTTTGTAGTTGATACACTATGTAGTGTTAAAGATAAATGTACAATACATAGTGTATCAAGTAGTCTTTTGTTTGAAACGTCGTTAGAGTATAATGAATAGGACTAATTTTTAATGATCTATTTTCTGAAGTTGAAAACATTTTTAAAATATCGGTTATATCAAGCATATAATCATTATTACACTATTTTAGTCCTAATATTAAAGATATAGAATTGTTTAAATAGTACTAAGCATCGTGTTTTCATTATTTAAATTTAACATTATTTCATAATGGATATAGATCGTTAAAATTTGAATAACAAGAGAATGTGTTTGCAAAAAGCTTTCATTTATTTTGAATCTTGCAAAGTCATTCGTATAAGTATGAGTCATGATTGTAATTTATTTTAAAATGATTAAGTCTAAAATTACATGCTGTTTGAATCCAACTAATGCTATATTTAAGAAATAATTGCATTCCAACATCATTTATCAACAACAAAAAAAACAATGACATATTGTTATACAATATACTTACTAAATGTGTATATTATTTCATTTAAATAGCTTAAATTGGAAAGGTCAATAGTGTCCTTGTTTAAATATATATAAATTTGAAAAAATATATTGGAAAGTAGAACTTTTGAAAACAAATATAATTGAATATTTAATTTTTCACATCAATCGAGTAATTTTTTTTTTTGATTGATCGGATTGTTATTAAAAATAATTCCGGAAAATTAATCATTGCTATATTAGTTGATTATTGAATATTAACTTTTATTTCTAAAAAAAACTAGAAACTTAATAGGTACCGCGACGACGCAGATTTTCTTTGCGTCATCATGCATCTTTAGCCACTCACATATGTTGAACAAATATAAAATATTACCACCAACCCCACCATCGTCATAAACTCAAATGACTTAATTGAAAATATAGCAGATCATGAAAATGTAATTCAATGTTGTATTTAATTCCCATTTTGTCATACTGTGCTTGGCCCATATTTCGTAGCGTCTGAGAGAATTAATCACCAAAAAATACTACAGTGAAAATAGATATTTTTTACATAAGGTCTATTTTAGAATTAGCGTGATGCGTAAAAAACTAGAAACTTATTTTACTAATTATTTGAAATGGGAATTTCTCAGAAAAATCAAAGTTAAGGGAGCTTTTTGTCTTATTCCAAATACTGTCAATTAGAAAGTAACTTCTGTTACTTTTTTAAGCTCTCGCTTGTACCCAAGTCAGCGAAAAACGATTTGGTACGCATCAATTCTGAATACCCTCACATTTTCAGTCACTAAGAAAAACTGGCTTAAATGTATTCTTACAACTTAAAAAAATCTTTTGTCTCGGTATTCAGTAAAAGCGACTTGAGGATAAATTGAAAAAAATATTTTCATACTCTATTTATCAATCACTACTCATGGAACTTCATTCCAGATCTTTCTTGTCATAACATATTTTTTGGCATAATAAACGCAATAGGTATTATGATGCTTGCCATCGAAACCAAAATAACAATCTAGGAATTGCGGTATTATGAGTCTGCCTTGAATTATATGTCTCTCGGGTTATTATTTCTAACTCAACTTTGGTCTTTTAAATTAAAGGTTGAAACAATATTGGCGCAACGTCAAGTGTGAGATTTATCTAGGTATCTTAAATATTATATGAGTCAGTTTATTCAAGAAACCTTTTTGTTTGTTTGTACTAGATGAAAGTAATTTTATTTTGAAAGCTAACAATTATATTTTGAAAGCTTTTTGAAAAAATCAATTTGTTATTATGTATTTTTCTATTAACTATTCAATCGATCTGCATGCCATTTAGTACATTTAAGGAATGGTGAAATATTCAGTGTAAATTTCAATCGAAATAAACTGTGTTATTTTAAAAATTTACTGAAGATATTTTTTTTAATTTGAGGCGTGGTACGCGTGGTTAAAACATTAAATCAGCTTCAAATAAATTTAAATTTCAGTCCAAAACCAAAATTAGTGATCAAGTTCTAAAAACCTCAAAAGATCTTAAATAAATATCAATGATGAATATAGCCATGACCATACCACGTTGAAAGCACCGGCTCTCGTGCAATCACCGAAGTTAAGCGGCATTGGACGCGGATAGTGCTTGGATGGGTGACCGCTCGGGAACACCGCGTGCCGTGTTCTCTTGGCTATGGGAAGGAAAACCCAGACAGAAAACAGAACATCAACCCGCCTGGGCAGCGTGGTGTTGCTATGTCCAAACAACCCCCCTGAAAAAAAAGCAGGGGGAGGCCTTTATCCAGCAGTAGTGGATCGACCCCGGCTGATGATGATGATGAATATAAAATCTAATATCTGAAAAACTTTGAGATATTGAAGTAAAAGTTTACGATACAATTAATAAAAACATTAACTTGAAAAAAAATACAATAAACACATACACAGTGTATTCTCTCTTTTTTTCTGATATTGAATTTTCCCGCCATGAAATTTTGTAAAATTAATTTAAAAATATTTTCAATCATACTTATTCCAGAAATGAATGAAATTTTTATTTTACTTACTATCCATGTTGTATAATAAACATTACAAGATCTAAATAATATAGTGATTTTTTGTACAGTATTATATAATATCAAAAAGACATCCACGAGATTAGACGAGCTTCAATAATGATTATAGTGATTTTTAATGATTTCTTAAAAATGACACTTATATCCAATCAATCTGAAAATTTTTCCTAATAAGAGATACCATTAAGACATGTGTTTTTTTTTTAATTATATGGTTTACTAAATACAAACCAATACTACATACATATATGTATAAGACTCTTAATTGGTAACTGTCACGGTCTTGGTGAAAATCTCATTTTGCTTATGATGCAATCTGAACATAAAATTGTATAAGTGTGATAGAAATAATAGATATTGAAATCAACGGATATATGAGTGAAAAAACAACAATACTCATTATTGCGAAAGTCTATCTCTCAAGTATTTCATGACATTGAAACTTTTCCAATATTCAATTGAGTTTACTGTTAGGATATGAAGTCGGTATTAATTACAATCTCACACACAGTATCAATGGTGAATATTTTTTATGAATACATGACATAGAAGTATATTTTCCCTAAAGATATTTTATTACTCTAGCAACAATAGAGTAAATCTACACCCTTAAGTGCTTTATACTGAGAAGAAAATTTGATACAAAATCTTTACAAATATAAGTTACGTCAGAGCGTTGTAGCATTTAAAACAGCAACCACCGGAGAAGTAAGCTGAATAAATACATATAAAATGAACACTCATGACGCAACCACTGAATAAATCTAGTACTCTTCTCGAGTAAAATTTAATATATTACTGTATGAGAAGAAGTAACACTTAGGTTTCTTTGGCAGTGACATGCATTAATCAAAAAATAAATAATTGACACTTAGTGACAAGATAAAGCAGAAGCAATGGTTATTTTTTTAGAAGAACATTCATCAGAAGAGAATGCAAAATCACAACTGTCCAGAACCATTATTTTTTCAGTATAAAACAGTATTTTTATAACAAACGTATAATTTACGTGTTCTTTATTACATCCTACAACAGTCGTGTTGAATTTATTCGATACTATATGAACAACTGATTGGCGTAGAATTAAACTACTATACGCATATGTAAACTGTGGAAGTTGTTCAAATTAAGAAACTGTTAAAGGTGAAGTGAAACATTACAAAGTATGTGTAATAAAACTAATAATCATTAATAATAATAAATCATTTATTTCAAGAGCTTACGATTTAAAACTTTTATTATAAATAATCATAAGTAGAACAGTTCATAATTTCATACAAGACACCAACGAATAGTGAGTTTTGATACTAGTAGCTTTGGCAAATTGATATGAGAAGAAAAAAATCGTACAAATCTTGTGTTTTATCGAGTGTAATTATATAACATATAATAACACCAGCCTAAAATGTCATTTTTGTTATTCTCAACGATATTATTTCAACTCAATAGTGATATATTTAGATTTGGATTGTAAACTTTTAGTAAAAAAATGATTTCTTTAATACCTAATCAACCTATAAAATAAATTTAGCATCAGCTATTTTTTTACAATTTTATTTATTCATAGCAAATTTGCATCAGATTTCGATTTCATGTCAACTCCAATGACACATTACGGAAATGGATTTATCGATTACCTTAAAGTGTTTTAAAACTTATTAAGCTGACAAACTTTTGATGAAGTTAAAATGCAGGTGTCATCAAATAATTAAACTGTTCAAAACATTTAAGTTTTAGAATATTTTTATGACACTTATATAACGAATAAAATAACTGATATTTTCATTTGTGAAAAGATTCCATTTTCTTTGTATTAATTTTAATATATAATCTTGCTATAAAAAGAATTTTTGTATGTTCATGTATGTACATATACTTAAGACAGTAAGTATATTGTTACGCCAGAAAATCTGTTTCGAAAAGAATTCATTTGAATAAAAAATCGTTCAGTTTTGATTTCCAAATCAAAAATGTGGATCCACAAAAATTTGTAATTTCTGACAGTTATCTGGTGTCACGTAATGTGAACATAAAATTAATACTTCTGACGATCTCTATTCGATTCCATCAACTATTGTATATCTGAATAAAAATAAAATAATAATTTTATGTAGAACTAAAATACATTGCTATTTTTTCACCGTGTTATAATGGAGTTCTACCAAGTGAATGCCAATTTAATCAATATATAATTAGTATTAGCATTCTACCCTCTCTTAAGAGTGTAGTAAGTTGAGTATTGGTCTTACGCAAATCACTTGATTTTATGCTTAATGTATGTTGTAAAATGTCAAATTAAATAAAACAAATATTCATGTTGATTTAATAGAAAACTATATTTTTTTCAATATCTGTTAAAAATTATAAACTTTCAGCTAATAACCTACTGAATTTTCGGATTTTAATATTAAAACCGTTTAGTAAAAAATCATAAATCATACGTAGTTTTTCGATATCTTTGATAGTTAAAGTAAGATTATGAAATATTTCCAAATCAATAAATATCTCGACAAATAATTTATTGTACTTAGTAATCACATAAGGAATGTTGAATGTATAATCATAATTAACATAAAAGTGTTACTTAATTTTAGTTTGGCTCTTTAACACATTTCTTATCACAATACGTTACGACTACAAACGTTTCTATAGAGTGAATTCTGAAACGCTACAGTAGTGTTCGAGTTTAAAATTTCAAAGGAATAATTAAATAGAAGTTTCTCAAGATTTTGTTATATGCACTAAGGTGTACAAAAAATGTTAATAAATGGGGTCCATGAAAAAACTTTTACTATTTTAGTCGTAATTGCCTTCCATCTGATGTCATGACCTTAATAATACGTATATTTAACGAACGGTTTTTCGATATAGTTAACAAAAATTGAATACAATTTCACTGAATTAATACAGGTGAATCTTATGTGAATAGTCTAGGCCAAGGAAGGGACGCCGCCCTTAGATTCAAAATCTGTCAGATGTAAGGTGTATCACAGAAACAAAGTTACTTTATGAAAGACGTGATCTTGTTAGTACTTTGCCATACGAATTTCGTGACGAACCGTTAACTCTGCGGATAAGATGATGAAGTCTTTTCAACGGAACGGACTTATAACGACCTAAACAAGGGTTGTTTTATTAAGCTTGTATAAAAATATTTTTTGTTTGAACACAATAATTGGTTAAGATCATCGGTCTTAGTAAAATTTATTCACCATCAGTTACTTAATTTTTAAATTCAACAGCTGTGTACTTCTCTTTTAAAAATATAATCTAAAAGGTAAGTTGAAACTCTCTACAGAAAAGGTTGATTGCTCTTCGCCATAAGGCCGCGTTTGGCACGGCTTGTGGCATATTAAATTATTTTCATTTGAAAAAACCTTTTATTTGTAAAAAAAATATTTTAACTTTAATTATTTTATCATAAAACAAATATGCTGAAAACATCAAAGAGAGATTAGATTTTATGAAATGATTCTCACCTATTATTGTTGCTGTACTGGGAAAATTCAGACACGTTTATGTTGGGTATAATATCACGATATATGGGCTCATTGAATATTGTAAGAAAACCAAATATCAACTCATAATTTCGTTTTTTTTATATTATTTCTTTCAATATATTCTTTTAATAACCCATAATTTATAAAGCTTTAATTTTATAAATCGAAAGACATTTTTTATAACGTTAAAAACCAACGATTGCCATTGAAGACTCTCTTGTTTTATTTCTCTTTAAGATGCTATCCGTGTAAATCTAGATAAATTTTGTAACAAACCTTTTCTCTATTTATAAACATATATCTCTCCTCTCTTGAAAAGCAACTTTCAATTGGTCAACTACATGAAAGATTGAGATGAAATATAGAATAATATACTAAATAGTAAGAGTGTAATTGATACATCAAATTTTGTTATTTTATAATTTACTTATAAAAATATACATGTAAAAAATATGTTTTAAAAAATTATTTATCTATAACATATTTTTCTTCCGAAAATCATTAAGACTACCTTTTTTCTGAAGTGCTTAAACTTTAAGCAGAAACATAAAGAATCGATTGGACAAAATTAACATTGAATAAAACTTTGTATAAGCATTTCATTGGAAGAAACATTTATTAACGGTTATTCCATTGAGATATGTTTATGAACTGTATTTTTTTCGGAATTTTTATTTACATTTCAAGAAACAACAATGTTTTAAGTGAATTTATATATAAATTTTCCAATAAATATTTCATTAACTAACGTATTTCAAAAAATATTTTACATTGTGTCTTACCAAACGGTTTTTTTTTAATAAATGTTAAAGAAAATAAACGAGGGAAAATTTAAAATTTTGAAAACTTTTGCAATTGATTTAATAACTAATTAATAATTACTGCTACTTGTTTGGATTGACCGAGAATATTCCGCTTTGAAGGTGTCGCACAAGCCAGATTGTCATTTTGTTCCGGTAACATAGAAAGACACGAACTTAAAAAGTGCAATTTCAGGACATGGCAATAACGTAACATGAAAATCCATGTCGTGTAAAGCATTTTGTCGCTACGACTGGCGTAGTACACTCTGTTGCAAGTCTGCTACGCAATAACCTTAGTAAAGCTCTTATTTCGATTAAGCTCTCAAATCGAAATTTTTATATCACAAAATTTTAAAAATTACAATATTCTTTAACTAAAATTTGTAATAACCTCTCATTCTAGAATACTTTTGAGAAAAAAATGTATGGTGAGTCTACAAACAAATTTTATTCAAAATTCAAAAACAATTAAAGTATTTTTGCCAAAACTCATCTCATGTGGTAGAATAATTAAATTCTGTTTTGCAATCAGTTTTTTGTGAATCATAAAATTCATTTTTAGCTGGAACATAAACCATTGTTTTGTTTTATTTTTATATTGAATCGCTTTTATCTTTTATGTAATTAATATT